>WAAE01010705.1:29126-138274 GCA_013400495.1 Nicator chloris
GGGGGGGGGCGGGGGCTGGGGGGGCGCCCGGGGGCAGGGCGGGCGGGCGGGTGGCGGGGCCGGGCGCGGCAGGGGCGGCGGGGCTCCGGGAGCCGCTCGTCCTTAGAGCCCCGGCTGTTTTGGGACGGCCGCGGTTTGAACCGACGGGCCCTGCCGCCAGTTTGGGGCTGGGGACGGCGCGGTTGGCACAGCACCGCTAACCCCGCGTAGGAGCGGCGGTCCTTCCCGGGGGTGACTGCGGAGCCCGGGGGAAGGAGCGCACCACCGCTGGGATAAAGCGCCCCGAGGGGCTGGCACGGGCCTGCTCGCTGCGGCTGTTCCCAGTGGATTTGGCACCCCTTAACTTCCCCTCCCCGTGAGTCCCCGGCATCCAAGGCCGGCACAAGGCAGCCTTGCCAGGCGAGGGAGGAGCACGTCGCGCTCCGTTCCGCTCTTCTGTAGGCAGAACGCACTGGGACGTGCTGGTGCCAGGGGAGATCCTCCCCTGGGAAGCCAAGGCCGCCCTGTCGCGGCACGACACCCTGCCCTGGCCCGTAGCTGGGTGTCTGCCGCCCGCGCCCCCGCCCCGCTTCCCGTGCTATGCAGTGCCCGCGCGGAGGGCCGGAGCCGGAGCACCGCCCGTGCAGAGCCGTGACCCACCCAGCCTTGTGCCGGAGAAACATTTAGACATTTACATTGATCCTTCCTTCCCACAAGTACTTTCCCCTTAAAGGTTTATAGTTTTGTACATTTTCTATAGATGAAAGATGTGCAGAACTGATCTTGCTCCAAGATGAAACTAATATTATTTTTTCTTTTTTCTTTTTTCTTTTTTTTTCTTTTTTTTTAATTCGGTATGCCAGCGAAAGCAAATGACACCTAAATAAACGCTTCTAGTTAGGACCAAAAATACATTTATACGTGGGAATCAGTAGCATTAGTCATGTTGATTATGTTGAAGGTCTAGGTTTTAGCCCAGAAAATAAGAATTCCGGAGTTATGTTTTAGCTGTGAGTTAGGTATCAGTGGTTGTAGTGGTTGTAGATGTTACGCTATAGGTCTAAAGCTCCAGCAGTATTAACATCCAACTAGTGTAGATACCTGTATCAACTCTCAGAGGGTTCTTAGGCAACGGAAATACACTCTGCAGAATGTAAAGTTTTTGAGATATAATAATTTTAAATACTTGTCTACATTTTTTGAATAAACCAAAACCCCGATCACTCTAGGAAAATGGATATTTTCAATTTTCTGTAGTAAAAAAGCTGTAGTAAAGCACAGACAGCATGCTTAATTTTACCAGTGCATTGTAACAGAAGTTTCACTGTGAGAATGAAATCTGTGTTGTAGTTGCCACAGTCCCCTGGTACCTGTATGTGTGTTACAGGGACAGGGAAATGCGAAAACCACATTACTGTTGGTACCAAAATAAAAATGTCAGCCAAAATTTCCTTCCTGCAGTAGGAACTTGAAGGAATAAAAAGGAAGTGTCCTTTGGAATTAATAAAAATTTCTCCATGTGTATTTAAGCGGGGTTTTTTTTACATAAGTGAAAGTGATCCTGGAAGTGCTGACTGAAGTAAAACAAACCCTGGTCCATATATTTTGGTGTGCAACTTTACTGTGATGTTAGTTGCTCCAGTTTGAATGAACAAAGTTTGCAAGGCACAGAACAACAAGACACGGGTAATGGGATTTGTAGGTCCAGCTTCTTCTTTGCTCTAAGGCAGTTAGAGCTTATTTTATGCACTGTTTAATTGGGAATTACCTCTGTTCTTTCTGGTGGCTTAAAGCTCAATTTTGCACAGGTCATGCTTTGTTGTCTGTGATACAGCAGGTAAATTCATTTGTTCTCTTGTAGTTTTACCTTTGAAATAAAGCATAATTAACAGAGGAGGCAAGGGGCCTTGAATTAGAAATACTAATCATCTAGTGGCTTGGCCAACAGCTGGTTCCTGCTGCTGACTCTGCGCAGCTGTACCACTGCACGGCCTGCGGGTAGGAAGGGAGGAGGTGGGGACACAGCAGGAGTGTGTCCTCAGGCATGCCAAGTATTTGAGCATCTAGGGACAGTTTCTGCTGACACAGGGAGATATGTGTGCACAAGGAACCTCAGGAGCCCCAGACGTTCACTTGTGCACACTCAAGACTCCACAGACACCATTACCACATGTGCTGCATGTGCTGTGTCAGTGAGCAGAAACTAAACACACTTCTGCATAGGTGGGTTCTGTGCAGGCTTACCTACATCAGTGCTAGTTCGGTATGAATGCTATGGGAAGTGTTATGGTCTCATAACACAATAGGCTCTTTTATTAACCATTGTTCGAAATAACCCCAGGTAAGCAGTAAATAGTCTTTACCAGTTAGACTCTCATTCAAGGTGCATCATTGCTACAGTAGAACTGCAAAGTAAGAATTTGTATTACCACTGAAAAATCATTGCTGAATGTTTTGTTTGTGAAAAACACATAAAGCCATAAATACTTTGAAACTGAACTTAAAGTTACCGACCCTGAAACTATTTACCGTAAGTCATGCTGGTGCTGAGGGAGAGTGTTATCTGCAGCTTGCTAAAACTATTGGCTAATTATGAACACAAGTTTAACTATGCAGCAACTGCTGTTCGGAGTGGCTTTTACATTCTCAGAGATACTCAAACGTTCTGCCAATATCGGGCTGTGAAAAGAGAGGAAGGAAGCTGAGTCTGCACGTGCTTAGTGCTCTGTGGCCAGATATGTTATGCTTGGTGGGAAGGTGAATGAGGGGGGATGTAAATTCACGGGTTTCCTCCTCTGATGAACATTTCCCACGGCCGTAACGTAGCCACTTTTCTATCCTTTCCCTCGAGGTGTCCAAGTGCTCCGAAGAGATCAAGAACTACATCGAGGAGCGGTCGGGAGAGGACCCGCTGGTGAAGGGGGTTCCCGAGGACAAGAACCCCTTCAAGGAGAAGGGAGGCTGTGTCATCGCTTAGGAGAAGGGACCCCGCGCCTGCCCCTGGAGCAGACATTCCTCCCGTTCCCCTAGGGAGTCACTAGCGTGTCCCCACCGCCGCCGGTCCGTGTCGAACGAGCACAGGAGCGGATTTCTTTTTATTTTCTATTTCTCCTTATAAAAATACAGAAACCCGCGCGAAAGCTGCCGAGCCCCGCGCCGGCCGCTGGGCAGGGCCGGCTGTGCCCCGCTCCCCGGCGTGGCCGGCCCCTGTCGCCGCGCGGGGCCCGCTCGCCACCCGCTTGTCAGTCGCTTCATGGCTGTTCGTTGGCATTAAAGAAAACCTGCCCGTAACTCGAGAGCTGCCTGACTTGCTGCGGGACGAGCGGAGCGGGAGGAGGGACGGGACGGGGCGGGGCGGGGACTGCCGGGGCGCCCTGGGCTGGCTGTCGGGGCGCGCAGGTTGCCCCGGCCTTTGCTCGGCAGCGGGACGGGCGACGGGCATGGCGCTGCGGAGCGGCGGGCGCTGGGCGCGCCTGGGCTCGGCGCTGCGCGGCCGCAGCTCCAGCTCGGGGCCGCGGGAATCCGGGGACACCGCGCAGCACCGCCTCTTGCGGGACACCCTCCGGAAGGTACCGAGGGGGAACCGGGGAGCCGCGGGACCGTGGGACACCCGGCCGCGCCGCCCCGTGCGGGGAGCGAACCAGGGCAAGGGCAGCGAGCCGACAGAACGGCTCGGGGTGTGCTGCAGTAAGAAAAGTTCCCTCTGCCACGGCCGGAAACAGCGTGTTCCCTGCCTGTGACCCGCCGGGTGGCAGAGCCCGGCCCGGCGTGTGCTGCCCGGGGCGGAGCGGGGGCTCGGCCCTGCAGAGCAGAGCCCGTTGGCCACTGCGCCCGTCCTAGAGGCGCACGATGGACACGTAATGGGAGCCTCTTGCAAAACTCAGTCATAAATCAAGAGGAAACGGGGCGCTACTGGTACCGTAGCGTGTAAATTGAATGCCAAATGGCAACCTGCAAGTAGCAGTAGTGCTGGCGAGCTCTGTGTATTCCCGTCAGCGAGGTCAGTGTCACCTGTAGATCTCCGTGATGCTGTTAAGGGCACCTGCCAGAGGCAGAGAATCAGCCGGTTCGGCTGTAGGGAGCCCTGGTGTGGTGCCCGCTGCGGGGCCGAGCAGCGGTGGGACAGAGACGTCCACCTTTAACCCAGGAACCGCTGAGAAAAGTGCTGGAGTTCAGTACCCGCTGCAAGGGCCAAATAGCATTACTGTGACCACCACACAGGAACAAACATACAATGTGTTCAGAAGAAGGGAATGTACGGACTTATTTCAGATTGACCTGTGGGCAAGTTTCCAAATTCTAGGTGGTTGGGCAGTGCTCTGCTGTAGTTTTTTTAAACAGTATACTCTGGATTGCCAGATACTGACTTTTTTATGTGAGTTTGGAGCTGTGCTGTCCTATCTTTTGTGGACACTTTAAAAAATGACTTGCAAATCTTACATTTCCCTGGATAAACATTTTTTTCCAAATTTCACCTCTAGTTTACTGTGGACAAAAGTAGTGGAGTTAATTCCGAGTCATGCGATGTTTACCTCAGGTTTGGATTTCTTAGGCATTAACGTTCACACTTCCAGTGTTAAAATATCCCAAACCCAATGTAATTAGTCAGGTTTCCTATCATTGAGATCTGTTATCATTGAGCTTTGGGAGAAGGAAGTGCATCTGTGTTATAAAAAGGAAACCCAAGCAAGAAGGGAAAGAGATGCATGACCTGTAACTTTCTTAGTAAATCAGTTTCATTACTCTACATTCCTGGACTCTTTGCAACGGAGAAATAAGATGATACAGAAAGAACCAGTAGAAGAAGATGGAAGTGAATCCTCCTCTCTTGCCTAGATTAACAGTGTGGAATTTTGTAGCTAATATCATTGTGTCAAATCTGTGCTGATTCTGTCTGGAGAGAGCCTTCATATATCTGTGTATCTTCAGAGCTATCTGCCTGATGAACTTGTTCCCTGGCACGCTGCTCTTCATTACCTGCCCAGGCACAACAACTGCATTAAGAAAAAAACTAGTGTCCTGAAACACAGAGGGCAAGGCCAGACCTTGTGAAGGTGGTGATCTGGAAGATTTTAAGTCCTGCTTCTTTGTCATGGATAGGTCAAGGCACACATTGTTTTGTATCTCATCTATTTGCAGCTGCATATTTATTGAGGACAGGGGAAGTAGCTATATTAGTGTCTGCTAGTGCAATGTTTGCTGCTCTGCTGTGTGACACTATGCTTTTTGTTAAATAAAACTTTCTCCTCCCTTGTTTTTATGCCTGCCATACCTACTGAAGTGCAGATCAACAGTATGCTCTGCCTTGCTGAGTTCAGTGCAGATAATTACATCGTGGGCTAAGAGGGAATGTGATGCTACATTTATCACATAAAGCCCTGTGACGAATATATTGTGTAGAATAAATCGCAGTAGGCAATATAAACCTGTTTTTTCCTGCATTTAAAAATTGTCCTGCATTTAAAAAAATGCTTATGTAGCCCTTATTTTAGATTTGCTCTGATCATATTGGAAAAAAGGAAAAATCACTATTTTTGTCAAATCCAGTCTGATATTGTTCACACAAAGCTTTTAGCAATCAGTGTTTGTTTTGGCTTAAGTTAAGCCTATACCCAATGACTTCAGGATAAATTGAAAAGTGTCCCAAAGTCTTTGGGAGAGAATGACCACTCAATATCTGCAACACATTTTAAATATACCTGTTATATATTCTGGGGCACCCTTTCTAGTATCTTAATCCAGATACGAGTAACAGAGAAATCAGAGGAATGAGCAGAGCAATTCCATGAGTGAGAACTGGGTTTTTTGTTTGTTTGTTTGCATTAATTTTATTTTTTAGTATATTAAGGTAACGTACTTTAAATGATCTATAATTTCCCAATTGTTCTGAGCAGGATGAGGAAGAGACTCTTATAATTCCAGGGGGCTGTTTTTAGCAAGGGTATTGAAATAATCCTGTGAGTGGTTTCCTTTACAACTTTATAGGTCACCACCCTTCCTCTTGGAAACTGAAAACGTAACTTTTCCTTAACTTGTTGAACAATGCTTGCATGACTCTGATATCCTACAGCTTGCTTCAGTAATTAGTATAACTAGTTTGGAGACAAAAGGTTTAACTTATTCTGTGTGTGTATGTCTAACAGTATTCATATACATAATGTATATGGGCTGTGTGTCTTTTTCCCTGGAATTAGTAGTAAGAAACTTTGGGAAATAGTGAAATTTGACATACATTTTGCTAGAGTTGCATGTAATGTAAATGACATTTCATTTTATGCCCAGTGGTGACTGAGTACAGTTACACTGTGTTGTGTGTCCGTAGGATGAAAATTTCCCCCGTGACAGTGAGACTCCACCAAAGGACACTGCTACTTTGTTTGCCCCTCTTGGCTTGTATGTCATGAGTTTATTTATATATATATATATATATTTGCAGCAGTTAATGCCTTTTCATATTAGAGCATGCAGGATCTGAATTAAATACTGACACTTCCTTTAGATTTCTGGTAAAATTTCTGTAAATTTTCTGTCAGAAAAACGTGGCCCTTTCTGACTACCTGCAAAGTAATGCAGGGTGACCGTTATTAACATTGGAGCACCTTGGATGGAGTTGGTTTATTTATCATTGTGAGAAATCATAAACCCCTGCCACAGGATGCTGAAGTAATAACTTGTTGGTATAACAAAGAAGCACTTAAATGCTAGTTTCTCACTAAGTTGGAAGAGAGAAAACATGCAGCTGAATCTGAACAATACATGACTGGCACTTGTAATTTTAAAACCCAATTTATCATACACCTGAGTAAAAAGCTTCAGGAAGAAAACAGTTAGAGGTGACACTGGTAAGGCTCACAGATTCTGCACTGACTGCCCTTCTAAGGGAAGCAAAAAGTATTCCCAGATTCTGGGATATTGCAGTACTCTTTCTCATCTTGTGTTGGACAGAAACATCATACAAACGTTTAGAGGCTAATTCTCTTGCTTCTGCCAAGAATTTTTGGTAGCAATTTATGAGAGAGGAAATCTTCATAATTGAATTTTGTTGTTATTGGAAGAGGCAGCTGGGATACACTAATATGAGAGACCATCCAGTGCACCTACTAGTGCCCTACCGAGGAGTGATTTAAATCAGTGTAGGAGGAGAAAAAAAAAAGAAATTAGCTTCAGCTTATTTAAGCAAGCTCTGTAAAAAGCTTTTTCTCATAATAGGAAAAAATGTCACTCTCTGTATATATGCTTCAGTGTGTAGCAAAAGTGCAATAAAGTGCACTTTCGTAATCAGTGCTCCTATTTGTTACTTGGTGTCAGAGTAGTGCATACATCTGAGATCGCAGTTGTTGTGTCCTAACACTGGATTTTTTTCCTGCCCCATATCAATATTGGAACAAATTTCCACTCAATCTAGTTAGACTTTTCAGTTAACAGTTTTTAGTAGAAGTGTGCCTAGTAGATGTTTTTGTGTCTCAGATCTAGCTATTATATTGCTTTATCATTGCCACATTTGATTAGGCAATACAGTTATGCATTTATGACAACTGAAATTGTGTCTTAATAAGCAGTTTATGACTGAGCAGACACCTGGGGTTGAAACAAATTTTGTCTGACAGTTCAGATGTGATGGTGTGGGCTGCAGTGAGAGAACTTTTGTTCCTACATGGATGTAACCCAGAGTCAGAAGGAGGACCCAACCCCAACATCCCAACCTCTGGTGAACATTACACTATATCTCATCAGCATCTCTGTGTTGGAAAGTATGATTTGCAGGAGCAAAAAAAGATGGTCACTTGCTCAGTTCTGTGTCTTTCATAACTTGATACGAGGAGCCTGGATACTATTCCAGTGGCCAGAGCTCCCTGTCATCCAAAAGGCTTGTCCAAGATCAGTGCCTAGATTGGCACAGCACACATTTTTGATGTTGTAGGACTACCCTGGTTTAAAAGCACCTGCCCTCAGATCCTAGGAATAGCTGTACCCTCAGCATTCCCTTTTTCACAAATTTTGGAATCCTCGCTTTTCTGCCGTACTCTTGGATAGGGCAGTTGAAGGGGTTGTGGTTATGAGTGTACAGGGACTGCCAAGACACTCAGGTCTGCACAGGAGGGATTAATCTTTGCAACTGTCTTTGGAAAAATGACATAAGGAGGGAAAAGGTGTTGGCTGGGGTCACGTGGCTTCCTTCCCACCCGGAGCTGCCTTCTAGCCTCTCATTCCTTGGGAAATGGTTGAGCAGGGCTCAGCTCCAGGATGGTGGGGTGAACCTTTCATTTTCTTAGTATAGTGATGATGTGTGCCCTCTCTGCTTCGGCAGTGGGGCTCCCAGATGTGCCAGCAGCTGCATAGGGTGGAGGGCAGAACATGCTTCTGCACGCCCTGGCAAACTTGCAGCATTTTTTAGATTTCAGTAAGTATTTGCAAAAACTTTGTAGTTGATTCAGGGTTTGGATTTTTTGGTTTCCTGGAGTAAAAACTGGAGCCAGATGTATGGGACCAAAAGATAATCAGTATTCAAATTTCTGAACCAGTAATCAACCTTACTTTATCTGTTAGGTTTGTTGCAAGGAACTGTGTTGCAGTGAAAAGGAAGAAAAACAATGATTTAAACAGAAGTGTGTCTAGATACTGACCAATGAATAAACCAGGCACAATGGCAGAATACTTATAAAGTACATGTTTTTTTCCATGGAAAATCAGATTTTGTAAAAATAGATGAGGACAGGTATGTTTTATTACAAAATGCGAAGCTGCCAACTCTTACATTATAGGGTTTTTGCCTCCACTATTTTTTTTTCCTCTGAGAAAGGGAAAATTTCATTCAGTTGCTGTTTGTTCCCGTGTTTGGTCATCACTGCAGTCTTTGGTACCCAGTGCAGTAGCAGATTGCAGATTACTTTGTTGCCTGTGGTACAGCTTAATTGAAAGTACAAAAAGGAGTCGTGGTGCTCTAGTTAATCAGTTTTAAATACTTGTATTTCCCATTTAAGCCTTATATTTTCCAGCTATTAGGGAAATTTTCAGAGTTTTTTCCTTATATACACCTACTCAATATTGGCTTAAAATCCGTTGGAAGCTTCTCTGGAAGGTCAGTTCTGGCCACAGCTATGTGCAACAGCATTGGAGAAACCCACTTTCTTTTTTCTTCTCAGTGATATATTCCAGCTGGCTTGAGGTGTCCTCTTCATCCAGTAGGTTTTTTTTCTCTGTATGGGCTACATCTTGTCCTGCAGGCACCAAGTAGAGCCGTTGGCTTCTCCACATGAAATGTATGAAAAGTTGGGGAGATCAAAGGTTTGAAAAGCTTAAGTCAATATTATTTCATTTTTGTTCTTTATTTTAATTACCAGGATGTTTTGCTTCTAGGACTTTTTTTCTGCCACACGTTTTTCACAGGATAATGAAATGGATGTCTGCTTTTAAACTGAACTTTTTCAGTTCAACCCCATATCCTCATGGAAAATGTTTTCTTGGCTTGTTTCCAGAAACTGTGTGATGACAGCTCAGAGTATGAAAGTTTCCATGTCATCCTGAGGCCCAGCCTCAAATCCCATATGCAACTCTTGTAGCTGATCATTTGCCCAGGTGTGTCACATGATATATTTGGCTGCACAGCCAACTGGGAATATTGAGTAGGAGGTGTATATTGTATCCAAATACCAAATCTTCTGTATTGTGGGCAAGAGACTTATCTTTGAAGCTGAGAAGTGTTTTGGCAGCATCTGGGACATTCGCTATCTTGACAGGACCACTTGCATAGCAGTGAGTTATATTTTATATAGATCTCCTAGGTGAGCTCCTAACTAATAATAATGTATTTTTTATAGGAGTGAGGGCTATCAAGGGGGATCCCTTGTTTCAATTAGTATTAAAAGAAACCCCAAACCAACAAAAATAAAAAAAAATTAAAAAAACCAAACAAACAAAAAACCAAACAAACAAACAAAAAACCACAAAAAAACCCAAAAAAAAACCACCAAAAAAAACCCCAAAAAAACCACCCAAACAACCCCCCAAAAACCCACCCACAAAGAAAACAATCCCCAGAAAACAGTCCTGCAAAACTTCCTGAGGACCTTTGCCCTGTGCTGGTGGTGCATCCTGAAAGAGGAAGCAGTAGGCTGCAGCTTCGCCCTCTAGGTTACTGCAGACCACAAGCTTGTAATAATGGATTTTGCTTGCCAGAAGAGAGTGGACTAAATAACTTTGTATGAGCAGACAAGGTTAGCACTGCAGGGAACATTTTCTGGCTGCTGTGTGGTTAAATCATATTTGTTTAATGGGGTTATTTTTAGCCTGTTGTGGTCTTTTAGGTCACACAGTGCTTCTGCTTCTGCACCCGATGTCATCGCAGACTGAATGATTGCCTCTTCTGCTGGGGCGCTGAGCCTGTCAGGTCAGGCTCGCCACCACCATGCTGGGTGATCCAGGCACGTGGGCAGTTCCTGGCTTCTGCTAGGGTCTCCTAGCATGTGTCATGGGGACTGGAAGCACAGCGCTGCCATCCATCCTGCCAGTGCTGGAGGGACTCCATAAATGTGGGAGGGACAGCAGGACATTTTGCCTGCTATGTGCCGTAGACATTCTCATCAGGGAGCTGCCATGGCAGAAGCTCAGTCTCTCCACAGCCTCTCTAGTAGGTAGCAGCTACAAGGAGCTGACCTGCTTCTCTCACGCACCCATATTCTCCCTTGTTCTGTCCTGAATGTGCTTCCACACCTCAGTCTCCTTCCCTGTGCCCTTTCCCTACCTTTCTGAAGAGTACTGATGGGAAAGGATTGTCCACCAAACTTTATTTAGGGCTTTGGAAGAGACTTTGGAGAGTCAAGAAGGGCTGTGACCTCCAAGCCCAGGAGTGAGAAGAAATGAGTAATATATTCTGAGAAACTCATTCAGATATGCTTGGGATGCATGCCTTGGGGGAACTAAGATGGAGATCAACATGTGGGAAGTGGGCAGCTGCTCTTTGGACCTAGGACTTTTTTCTTCCACATGTTTTTCTCAGGGTCATGAAATGAATGTCTACTTTTAGATTGAACTTTTTCAGTTCAACCCCATATCACCATGGAAAACCTTCCCCAGATCCTCCTGGGGAGCAGCCAAGAAGACCTGCACAGGCTGCACTGTGGCCAGCCAGGAGCTTGCCAGTGGGATCCTGGCTGCCTTGCACCCCTGGGATGGGTTTTGGTGTCCAAGTTTGGTAGCAGCCACATGTAGCCCGTGGGTTTGCCCACCTCAGCCTTGCCTTGCATCTTTCTAAAGTACTACCTTGACCCCCAGCACAGTGTTGCTACAATGCTGAGTTGTCTCACTGTGCAGTCATTGCTGCCTGTGGCTTGGATTAAAACTAAAGGACAAATGTTGTTTTGAAGGCTGTTAATTAGTTGCTTTATTTATTGCTGATATGAAAGGCAAAGGTATCTGGTCTGTTACCTCTGGTTCAAGTCATTGTTGCGCTAATGTCTAGGTATAACCACTCACGAACTGTCATTAGTGGTTTGTTGTTTATTCATTTGCTTTTTACATTCAAGATCTTATTAACTGTGTCATCTTTGGTTATTATATTAATAGAGCTAAGTTCAATTGCTGTAACTTGATTTAAAGGGAAAAAATGCTGCTGCTAACACAATATGGAGCAGTTATGTCATAAAATCATAGAATCATAGAATGGTTTAGGTTGGATAGGACCTTGAAGATCATCTATTTCCAGCCCCCCTGCCATGGGTAGTGATGCTGGTCACTAGATCAGGTTGCTCAAGGTCCCATTCAACCTGACCTTGACCACTTCCAGGGACAAGGCATCCACAACTTCTCTGGGCAACCTGTTCCAGTGTTTTACCACCCTCTAAGTAAAGAATTTCCTCCTAACATCTAATCTAATCCTTTCCCTACAGACTCCATTTAATCTTCTTAATACAAAGTACCTTTTTCTTAGACATTTTCTCTTGCTTCTCCAGTAAATTAGTCAAATCTCAGCTGAGGTATAACTCACAGGAAGCTTTAGTAAAAAGTTGTGTAATTTTTAAAGAATTCAGTTTATTGTTTCAAAATTCATCATCTTGCTAATAGTGTGCTGAAACTGGATGCTGTACAGTCTTATAAGGGGTACTTAGAAGAAGTGTTGTGTGTAGAACTGGTATGGTTTTCAATTTCTGAATTGCATGGTAGAAGATAAACATACTGGTGAATAATGAAAACTAATTGCTGTAAAGGACATCTGTACATACTCCCAGGACCCAAATTAATTCCAGTACAGTTTCTACTGCTGTAGAATGCATTTATTTTAGAATGCAGAATTAAATGGCAATTGCTAATGTTTCTGGGTAGTTGCTGGTACAATATCAGCACAAAGTACTGAGTATCAGCATCATATTTTTTGTTACTTTTCTCATTTAAATAACATACGAAGTTTCAGTGGAAAATAGTCAAAACCGTGGCAGTGATTTGGGGGGATAGTTTCATTTCTCTTTTCTGAAGGGAAATTAAAATTACTAGTTTCTAAAAAAAAATCTGAATTTATGTCTCTGTCCCCTCTCCAACCCTGCCATGGCATTTCCCCAGTCCTGGGCAGGAAGCTACAGGTGCTGTTTTCACAAAACTTTGTCAAGACAGTTTCTAATGAAAACACTTATTTTTCTTACCATCATTCAACATGAAGTGAATTTGTTGGCTTGATTCATTTCCCACTAGGCAAGTATCCAGAGTGTTTTTAATAATTCACGGCTGATTACAGCCCTGAGGCCATTTTTTGGAGGCTTCCTGGAGAGCAGCCTGAGCTCATGCTGCTCATGCTAAACCATGCCTCCAGAGCCTAGACCTTTAGGTTTGCATCTTCAGTGTTCAGACGAAGTAGCCTGAGAAAAACACCAATTCCATACTGTGCCCTCGCTGTCAGGAAAATAACAGGTTTTTTGTGGTTTTCTGGTACTTCAGCAAGTGGGAAAGTTATATGGCTCCTTAATCAACTTTACATCTGAAATGCCACTGAGATTCGGCAAGGTAGATCAGGTGGAAAGATTTCTCTTGTGGCTGGGAATATCTGTCAGATGGCATCTGTAGCATGCAGTGCTAAGTATTTCTACTGATAGAAGCTTTAGATCTTGTTATAGTTGTTGTCCTAGTGATGGAAGTCTAAATGCTGGCTCCCATGGTTTCCATGTTTCTCGTGATAAAGCATATATAAATAAGCAGATCAGCTGCTCACACCCTGCTGAAAGCTCGCTTCTGTGTAATTGCCAAACACTGCGTGGATACCTCAGGGTTTAAGTTAAGGTGCCTACATAATATGTGTCTGCAGTTCAAGTGTAAATATATTTCTGGGCGCACAAATGTGGCTAAAGCCAAGGGAAGGGACAAATCAGATGGTTAAGTACAAAACATTATTTGACCTGTTTTCAGCAAGGTTTTAAGCAACTGCTAACATTTGTGATCATTCAGTCATTGCTGGCTTGAATCTTTAAAAACATCTCTCCTTGCTTCAGTTAGCTTTTCTAGGAAGGGATGATAATACCCAGGGATCAGTGCTGAAGCACCAGCCAGTTGAGGAGTACTGCAGTTCTCCAGCAATTTGGCTTGTGTGTGGTAGTACAAGGGAAGGTGTTTCCCCAATCCTCTTATGATTATAAAGTAACATGTGTGATTTTTTGCAAGCAATTTGTGACTGAAGTGTAAAAGCTTTTGACAGGACTTATTTAAATCTTTGCAAAAACACAGTGAATGTTCCAATAGCTAAGAAACCGTGGCTATCAGTATCTAGAATGTGATTTAAAAAAAAAAATTTTAAAGCCATACACAATTTATGGTTTGTGCAGTGATGTTGTCTTTGGGGGTTTTATTGTTGTGTTGTGCAAGGAAGATCTTGTTTTACTCAACGTGGCAAACCTCACCCGGTAATAGGTCGGTTCTGTTAAGCAATTTGAGTTTTACTCAAAGGCACAGGAGCAAACCTGCAGAAATCATGGCTTAGTCATTCAGAATCTGCTTAATTTCAAAGGTAGCTTTGTATGTAGGCTACAAAACACTTGGCCCAGTACCAGCTACAACAAATAAAACTCTTTGTTAGTATACTCACCACATATTTTTGCCAAGCTCCATCAAAACATTGGAATAACTTTTCATATGCTCTTTCAAGTATTCCCCTGGGTGTTATCCAGTGAGCATTGCCAGATGCTATTACAGCCAAAAAGGTGTTTCACCACCTTCAACATTGAGGGTCAGCATCTTAGGATCTGAGCATATGGGATATGGCAATGCAGAAGAGAAACATGAGCTCTCCTACATAGGGCTCTGCCAAGTATTTTTTTACTATTGATCATTCGGCCTGTGTTAATCAATACAACAGAGGGAGAGAGAGAATAATTACTGAATGAGTTGAACATTCAGTATACGAATTTCTCAGAATTTGGTGAGAGAAGAGAAAAAGTGATTTTTCTGTTGCCAGCATTCAAGTATGCTTATTTCTATGGCCAACTGGAAGGCAGAAAGCAGCCATATATGGGCTGAAATTCTCCAAAGAATGTGCAATAAATAGATAGTTTGGAAGAAGGTTCCGCAGGGTCTCACAAACACAGCAGTCTAGGAGGGAGAAGATTCTATTTCCAGCTCAAGAAATAGTTAGCACCACAGGACTTGTTTATTTAGTGGGCAGAGAAGACTAAGAGGAGTAAGTTCTTGAAATAACAAATTCTCTCTTCATCGAACAGCGACGCAGTAAAATCATGGTCACAGGTTAGAGGCGTTACCTTGCTATTGGGAACTGGTGTTTGTTTTGGTAGGGTTTAGTTTGGGGGGAGGATGTTTCCCATTTGGACCCCCTCGTGAGGCTGCCCGAGGTGTGTGGTGCCCTTGGCTGCATGGCAGGAGCAGCCTGTGCCAAGGCCTGGTTCAGGCTGCAGAGGTGGGCACCATCCAGCTGCCTCATGATGAGCTGGTAGGCAGCAAGAACACACCTGCAGGCTGAGTCTGCCAGAATAGATCTGTGTCTCAGGACAAACGGGATGGGATCTGATCGACTTTGCAGTCTCAGGATTTATTATTTGTCTGTATCACAAGCAAAAAGCAAGGGATACAAGGAAAACAACAGAATCTATGCAAAGCTAGATCAGGAACAAGATGGCTACTAAAGCATTAACATTTTATAGTGATTTTTCCATCTAATGATTAACAAGAAAGAGTTTAGCATCATATTACTTTAGCAAATCAGAAAAGATACAACGTGGGATAAATAAGAACAAAGGGTCTCTATAAACTAGGACAACAATACACAATAATTCATTATTTTAAGATTGAAACTTTTTCTATCTTTGCAAAGCATATATCTAGAACATAACACACCCTGTATCATCTATTAGTCCTTGTTCTTGTACCTTATGATAAATATAAATGTATTATTCTTGTCTTCTATTTTCCTGCATTCTCTGGGAAAGTTTTAAAGTTCCCAGCCTTTTTCTCAGCTCTCTACCTCCTGAGTCTTTCTTTACTCTTCATAAAAACCCTTTTACCTTTTAAATTCCCACAGCTTTGCTCCTTTCCCATGGCTGTGGGAATCTGGGGCTTCGTGGAGCAAAACATCCAGCTCTTGAGCCCTGAAACCTGAAAGTGTTGCTGAGTGTAGTGGCTGTACTCCAGCTGTGGTTTGCTTGCAAAGGCTGGAGGGGAACACTGCAGCCTGAACAGTGTAAGGACTGTAGTCAGGCACCTTAGGACACTGACTTTTGGAAGGTGTGCAGCACTAGCCGTAGCACAGTCAGGAGTTGCTCGGGGACCAGATTTGAGAATATTACAAATTTTCGAAGAAGATCATACTTTTCCAGTACATGTTCTGTCAGACTTGTGGGGAAGTCTAAATACAGACTAGACATAAATGCCCTGGAAAGAACCAACTTCCTTGAGAGTGTTTCAGGCAAAGGGAGAGGAAATGAATCTCTTCTACTTGATTTTCTTGGTGCTGCGTGTGGTCGTCAAGAACAGATCAACTTTTTTTGCCAAGGTTCCTTTGAGGATAATCCAGATTTCCCTTCCTGTCACTTTCTAGAAACTGTACCCAAAAAGGTAACAAATGGGGGAAACACCCATTTTCATAGACCTTGGAGAGGCTTAAATTAGCCCTGATGTCCTGTTCTAGTAGTAATTGCTAAAATAATTATTTCCATTTATCTCATTACTTTTGTTGTAATAGTTGTAGGTGACTGGAGAATAAGGAAATCAAGCAGGAAGTAAGAAAATTAGTGGGCTTTCAAATTCTTCCCTGTATATTGTTTTTTCTTTTTCTTACTGAATTACAGTTTTGAGGTGAAAGAAGTCAAAAGTTTTTGTGTAGGATGCCTGTGTTTATAACTTGCATGATTTGTTTTCCAAATCTAGATCATTGACAAGGAGATTAATCCCTTTGTGGACAAGTGGGAAGAAGAAGGACAGTTCCCAGCACATAAAGTGTTTAAAACCCTGGGACAGGCTGGATTCCTTGGTGTGGATAAGCCAACAGGTAGGCAAGTGTATAACTCCTAGTAGTGATAGGCTCAATACATTAATTCTCTTTTGCCCCAGGTCAAAGTTTGGGTTAGAATTCAGTGCAAAGTTTACTTATATTCCTCAGTCATATACGTGCTGGTTACCAACTCTGCAAATACACAAAATAACGTTGTTGAGTACTTAAGTTGATATTCTTCTAAATACAAACGTTAAACCTGTTTGACTGTTATTTTAAAATTAGGGAAATGAATATCACTTCAATTTTCAACCTAAAATCTGTATAATAACTTTTCTTCTGGATCCAGATACGTATGAAATAATCCATATCTTCATTAAAGAAACCACAATTTTTAGGCACTGGAAGTGTTTTAAGATTTGGCTTATTATACTTCCTGAACATGCAACCTCTCCATCATGTCAAAGGATGAGGATAGTATGGCCTTTAGGCCATTATCCCCTGGATTGTCTTTAAAATGCACTATTCCAGCCCACAGAAGCCTGAACAGGACAGGAACCTGATGACACAGAGAGCAAGTTGTTGTGTGTCTGTTTATATATGTAGGTGACAATAAAAGTCTAGAGGAATAGGAAGTATTTCTGCTTTTCAGCTAACACACATATTCTGCTATCTTTTTTGTTTATATGTGATATAATATATACTTGTTTTCTTTCCAAATGCTACTGTTACATGTCCAAGTCAGAATTCTCAGTGATTTTTTTTACCCCCATGTTCAGAGCAGCCTGACGTGACAGTGTTTGTAACTGCAGATAATTTTCTATATGGAGCAGCTGACACAACTTTAGCTATACCACACCGCATCATGACGTTGCTACGGCACACGGTTCTGTGCAACAAATTATGTCTTTTTATCACTTAATTTCAGAGGAAATAGTCCCTCTTGAAATGAACTCACATTACAATGTTGAAGGTTGTCCCACTGCTGTTCAGCTGTTAGAGCTCAGAGAGCTGTTGGGCTGTGATTGTCTGACAAATCCAATTAGGTCTGAGCTGGTGTTTCTTTACAGAAATGCTGACAGTTCAAGATTATGCTTAAGATCTATTTCAAGGACAAATAGGATTACTGGGGGAGGGAGAAAACCACTTCTACTTTCTGCTTTAATTGTTTGATAGGCATATTTGAATTGCATCTCATCTCATATCATCAGCATTGCTGATATTCGTGTTGGTTGCAATAACGGTGCATTGCATGGCTGACAGATTGCAGTTTTGCTTTCTTATATTCATCTCAGGGCATGCAGAGGTTTCAGCTGGGGTAAGGAACCTCAATGCTGAAGGTGCTGCACATAAAACATTACAGAGGTGGGAACTTTGGATAATGCTCACAAAATAGCTGGACAAGAAATAACGGGAGTGAAATCTAGTGCAGAAGGGACTCGTGGACGTAAAGGTGGCACAGAAGTTTGCATGCGCAGATTACACTTGTCATACTCATGTTTAAGACTGTTTTATTTTGGCTTTGGTGTTTGTATCTAGCTGTTAATGTAATTTGTTTGACCTCTGCAGCTACATTTTATAAAAGGTATAAAGAACTGATAAAATCCTCAGCAACCTGTGGTCCATCTCAGTTCAGTATTGTTGGGTACACGAAGTGCACCAGCTCCTTTGGAGATGCTGTCTTTGCAGCATTCAGTTGTGCAGCAGAATGTCACCACATCTAACTTTTCTCTATAAAGATGTAATGCCATCAGGTACATCCTGAAAGTCCTGAAACTTTCTCCTGATGGTAAGTCAAAGTAAGGTGTGTAACAACACAGTCTCAACTGCACACCTTTGGCAAAACCTGAAATTCTTTGTCTTCTATGCTTCCACAAAGTGCTTAGGCTTGCTGTATGATTAGTGTATACTGTAAAATAAAATTAAAAGATCCACCTTTTATACTCTGCTCAGCCACTTCTGTTATTTATTTGCTGTTTGCAGAGGAAAAGAAGTTTTATGAGATTTGAAGAAGCCAAGAGCAGCCAGGAGCTTTGGAAGGGTATTGCAGGAGGTCTGAAGAAGGGAGGTTAAATTGATTTGAGGAGAGCAATTGCAATGCAGAGCAATTGCGAGTTAGCAGTCTGCCCTACGTTCTCTTTCACAAACCAAAATGATCATGTTGTATCTCTTCAAATCCAGATCATAAGACATTTTCTTTAAAGAACAGTGATTTTTTTAAAGCTAATTCACTTTATTAATAGTAGCAATTTTGAAATACAAGTTTTATTGAGTGGGTTTTCCAAGATCATTCTGTCAAGTATGGAGGGGTTTTTTTTCCTGCAGAAATAATGTTGAAGCTTTCTGATTGGGCAGAAATGGGTGGCAAACTTGTTTTGCTTAGGTAGAAGGAAACATCTGTTGGATTTCAGATTTATTGAAAGTAGACTTTTTCCTGTGTAAACACCATTCCCTTTATGAACAATGAGCTGCTTAATGGGAGTCAAGTTTTTAAAAGAACGTGCCTTACATGTGTCCCTTATCACTGGAAACTTTCTCTGTGTGGAGAACTGATGTGGGGCACTATTTGTATTGCAAAGGCTCCATCAATTCCCACTGTGTGCAGTTGTGGGCTACAAACTTGACAAAGCTTTTCCTGTATATTTTTTCACAGTTGTTTGCACAGTAGTTGGTTCTGGTGAATATTGGCTGTAGTTCAGGATGTTCATTGGAGGTCACGTAAACACTGTGGGCAAAGCTCAGTCATGCACCCATAATTGGAGAATTTTTAAGATCATCAGGAGGTTTAACTTAGTGTCTGGTTAGTTCTCTGCCAGAGGAAGAGTCTTCTCTTTGAGCCATTTCCGTGCTCTGGTATTCTTTACATGACTTAGGGCATATGTTAGTTTTCCTTAGGAAGAAGTTTGTATTCTGTTACATGGCAAGATTCTTCCTGCTAGTAAAATACATGGTGAAAAGTGAACATAATTTATGCATAAAAAGTATTTATGGAGTGCATTTGCTCTATGCAAAATGTGTTTTACAGAATTACTTCATTCAGGATTTAGAGGAAAAAACCAGCATCCCTATATATTTACTATGCTTCATTTATGTTTACTGTGTACTTCTCCATAAATTATAAATTTCTGAGTTATTGAGCTACTGCCAGTCCCAAAACTAAGGGCAGAAAATATTAGGGCAGGCACCAGAAATATTTAACCAGTCTTGGTAGTTCACCATTGTCTGTTTTGCTAAGGGAAGTGGGCAAGACATATTTGAACTGTTTTATGTGCAGATTAGATGAGATCCTGGATTAAAAGCTGAAAGTATTTGTGTGGTTATTTGTGATCCTATTGTTTATGAATCAAAGCTTTGGCTGTTGCTAAATTTTAGGATATGTTGCCAAAAATGCAGGCTCAAAATGTACTGTGTGCCTGTATATGCCAGTGCAGATGATTAAAAGTTGTTTTATCAGCTGATGTAAAAGCCCAGGAATCTTGTGAAGGATGGGAGAGAAAGGTTTGTGGGAGGGCAGTGTCTGCTCTCCTGCATATTCACATGGCATCACTGTGAAACATGAGTGATAACAATGCCTGCTCTGGGTATTTCATTAGTGTTTACACTGGCAGTACTGTAGGAATATTTACTGGAATGCATTAGGATCTAGAAATAATGATGACAAGATTGTCCAAATAGTAGCCTTCATTTATTACTGTCAGACACTTAGCAGTGAACTTAGACAATATGTTCTTAGATATTTCAGGAAAATTAAGTCACTGTGGTACAATTTGCACATCGATGAGAAAGTGTCCCCTTCCCCTACACTGTCCCCTTCCCCTACTGCTGGGACAAATGCCAGATTTGGGACTGGAGAAAGTAATAATCAGTACCTTCTTGTCACTTCAGACAGAGAAGCATCTAATAAAACAAAAGTAATGTTTCAAGTGATTGATTGCACTGCAGTTGGAAAATGATACACCACCTTTCCTTCAGAAAGCCTGTTCATTACAAGTGTCTCTGTGTCAAATGTGGGGAAGGAATATAGATCTATACTATCCTCTAGGGTTAATTGTGCTGTTTTCTTCACCAGTATACATTTCACTGGTAAAATGAGACCTTGTGAGAGTTTGGGCATGGGGAGTCACTTGGAAAGAGTGTTTGGAGTTATTTTTTCCCCTTTCTGTAATACTAAGCCTTGTTATGAAAAACAATGAGCATAGAAAGACCTGGGAGAAGCAACAACTAGAAAGGGATTTAGTAGTTCAGGTGAAGCAGGGTTTGATGGTATCTAAGAAAGTAATTGGAAGATGTTCAGGTATTTCTGTGGATTGAACTAGGAGGGATATATTTGTCATAAGTGAATTAATTTGCCATAAACCATTTCTGTGTGGCAGTAGTGGACCAGCTGCAGTGCTTGTTTTTGGTTTAGTAGATTTAAGTACAGTCAGTTGAATTAACTTCTTGATCTTTTTTCCACTTACAAAAGAGTGCAATAATAGTTAATAAATAATAATTGCACTCTGAATGTTTGCAAAAGAAGCCTTTGGACCATGTTTTCAGACACTAAGGAAGTGGTGGAATCACCACTCTCAAGTGTTTACCAACTATTATTTATACCTGTTTTGCAATCAAGAAATAATTTTGATAGGCCTCCAAAAAACAGTAGACCAAATAAGTCACTGCTTTATTTGAATCAATTTGATGACTAGATTTGTGATGTGTGGCAGGGCTTTGAAGACCTTGATCAGATAAGTGTAAGAAATTTCAGGTGCTTATTTGACCTTCTAATTTGGTGGATTGGATTAAAATCTCAGGAAAACAGGGTTTTGTATGTGTATATACACCTGGGTTCTGTGTAGTTAAGGCTTCTTTTTCCCTCCTCCGCTGTTGTGAAATGCTGACTATTCAAGTCCCATCTAGTATCTTGCAAGGGCATGATGAAATTCAGTTGAAAATGGTAAGGGAGGGACAGTTTGTTTGCTACATTTCACAGATCATCAGCTATTTCTGATCGGATAGGCAAATGAGCACTTGAGCTCGGCTTTGCTTTTTTCTCAAGTGTGCACATGACTTGGGAAATGGTTGTGCTTCTTTTCTTCATGGCTGGTTGGGAAATGCAGTGGTACCTCCGGGAATAGCTTGTTCAGCTATCAGTAGCAGCCAGCAGAGAACTGACTGACTTAAGGACACCCAGTCTTTGCATAAGAGATAATCTTCCTTTAAATGTGTTGTTGATAGAGGGATCAGATTAGTTCCTGGGATTCTGCTTTTGTGCTTCAGATCAGACAAATCCTCCTCACACCTGTGGCTTGTAACAGGCAGTACTTCCTGCAATTCAGGTGTGCTAATAACAATGTCTTAGGGGTCAGACTTATGAATTTCTGAAATCTGGTGCGTGTAAAGGTAGTTACAGGTTATGTCACAATTATACTGAGAAGGCAATTTTAAAAAGACTCTTCCCTCAAAGAGAAAGTTAGCAGCATCCAACTGGGAGCAAATGCTCACTTATGTGTTTGCAATTCATGCTTGAGCTCTTGACACGTTTCTCTCACAGGAGACCTGCCATGCCAAATTCACTTCTGTGTGTCACAGGCTTTGCATAAACTGTCAGACCCACATGGTGTCTTGAATCTGACTAGGAGCAGTTAGAATCTGTTTGCAGAGATGAGAGTGTTACAAGCAGCTGTCACTCTTCTGTCCGTGTTCTGCACCTGTTCTACTCTGGGTTGTGCAGCAGTCTGTCCTCTATTGTACTTGACTTTCCTCCGGTTTTGTAGGAAATTGTTGGGCTTGAGGATTTTCAAAGGGATGTGTCTGCTAAAAATCTGATGTTCTTGATTTTGTAATTGTGAATAAGAGAAGAATGCACACTAAAGAGAATAGTTGAATATATTAAAGAAATATGAAATAATACAACACCTGAAAAGAATATAGGGATTGAGACATTATCAAGTAAGACATACTGTTCAGGAAGTTTTTATTAGAGGAGTCTTGTTTATTCTTTACTTCTGTAGATCAAATAAGCAAGACTGTCTCTTGACAAAGCTTGGCCAGTGAATAAGCTTATACTAAGATAACCTGGGTATTATAAATCTCTCTAGTTTACACATAACTGTGTTTTCCCAGCCTTAGGATTCTTGACGTCTGTCATACACATAAATGGCGTGATTTAAAAGCTTTCTGAAAGTATAAATGCACCTCTTACTCTTACATGTCAGTACACTAATTGTGGTGAGTTTGGGAAAATTATTTTTGTGAAGTGTAGGATTGATTCAGTTTTACCCACTCACTTTTGCATTATGAACTGCTGGATGGGCAGGTTGATTTCTTCCATGGGGCTAAAATGGAGAAGAATGTTATTAAACAGTCACTTTGATGTTGACATGGAAAATCTTTGAACAGCTGTTGACTTGTCAATACTTGCAGATCCCATTTTACAAATTTTGAACAGCACCAGTCTTGAGGAGGGGATTCTAAAAGATTGCAGTAAAAGTTTGTTGTTCCTAGTTGTGTTTCTATTCCCAGAATTTTAGGATGATAAATTGGCGTCCAGGCTGTGCCAGCCTGAACCTGTGTAGCCAAATGAGAAGAAATTAAAAGAAAAAAAAACAAAACAGACAAGAGATATATTTAGTTTTGGTTCTCCTTCTAACATTTCTAATCCCTGGTGACACAGTTCTTGCAAAATCTCATGCATTGTTATTAATCTGATCCCTGGGGATCTTGCATAAAGCCCTTGTCACTCCAGCATCTGTAAGGAAGTTCAGAGGACCCTGTAACAAAAAAAGTGCCTTTTTACACAGCTGAAAAACAGGTCGTGTATCTGCTCATGCCAGGAGATTTGGAACTACATGATCTTTGTGGTGTCTTCCAGTCCAAACCATTCTCTAATTCTGTGGAAAGGAGGACAGGCAAAGGCTTGGTGACAATATTTGTGGGTCTGTGTGTGACTTGCTTACAGGGCAAGCAGTGCACACAACACTTAGTACCTTCATACACTGTAACAAAAAGATGTCAGGGAAGGATAGTAACATCAGGAATTTAGCTCCTTGGGGCTTATTATTAAAATAAGGTTAGAGCTGGCCATTTATGGTTTTCTTATTTGATGGACTGGAGCAAGTGAGTTTGTAGGCAGAGATGCAGAGAACTGTGTGTTTTAATCATGCTGTATTGTGGGGAATAGGTGTCATCATTTCTCAACAAACCTGAAAGGTGTCTATACCTCGTTATTTGTCATGAGTCATGTTTATACTGCTTTTAGATCTACTTTGAATCAATTTTTTACTCCCATTTAATCCTGATGTGCACATCAGAGAGCATGGTATCTTCTCCTAAGTGAAGTAGGAAGTGAGAAAATTGTTTTTATTCCAAAATAATTCTAAGGTCTATTAAACTGGTCTGAGAAGTGTTTGGGTCCTACGCTTTGGTTTGTTGGCACAACCCTGTTGAACATCTTTTATAGGGTTTGTCTAAATAATGCACTGTATTGTAGATTTGAGATCCAAAAAATAAATCCAGATACCCTCAGCTTCTCAGTTGATTATTAAATTAAAAAAAAAAAAAAAGAATTGTTTTCGAAGTGCTGATACATTGGAGACAGGAGTGAAGGATGTTTTAAAACTTCAAAACTTGTTCTTCAGTCTGGGTGATCTGACCAGTGCAAGGCAAGTGCTTGGCTCATTTGTGGGGAGGCAAATGGATATTTGGGGCCATCATAACTTGAATTGCATTATTTACTGTGTGCTTTGCAACTCAAGAGCTCCTCAAAAGGGAACTCTTGAGCCTCCAAGTTCCCTGAACCAGAGGCTCAGGTGCATGCAGTCATTGTTTCCAGATGTAATATATACTCCATATGGAAAAGTAATATTCTCTTCTGTGTAGAGCTTTGTAGTGATAAGCATGATTGTATATACATTATAAGTTTTTGCATATATTGCATTAAAATATATCTTATTTAATACATAATTTGTATATATGCAGAGAGAGAATGAATTTTTGTTTCTTTTCATTCCATTAAATCATAAAATCATAGAATGCCAGTTGGAAGAGACCTCAAGGATCATCTGTTCCAACGTCTCTTGGCAAAAACATGGGCTGGACAAAATAGCCCAGCACTCTGTCCATCTGAATCTTAAAGGTGTCCAGCACTGGGGAATTCACCACTTCTCTGGTGAGACTGTTCTAATAGCTGATTGTTCTCATGTGAAAACTTTTCCTTTTGTGTGTAATCAGAATCTCTCCAGGAGTACCTTGTACCCATTACCACTCGTCTCCTTCACGTGATTTCTTTTCTCTCCATATTACATCATCTTTGTGGCTCTTCTCTGAACCCTTTCCAGCCTGCCCACATTTGTTTTGTGTAACAGGAACCAAAACCGATCAGAATATTCCAGGCATGGCCAGACGAGTGCTGAGTGAATTGGGATAATGACTTCCCTATCTTTGCTGGTGTTGGTTGTGCAGCCCAGCATCCTGCTGATTTTCTGTGCTGCAGCAGGACTCCCCTCACTCACTGAACTTGTCCACTAGGACCCCCAGGACTTTTTCCACAGAGCTGTTCCCCAGCCAGATAAATCCCAGTCCTGCTTAGGTAAGCTGTTCTCTCTGCAGACTATCAACATGCTGGAAGGTCAGTGTGGTAATCTTAATGGGATTTGTTTTTCTGGTTTCCTACATGTTTTAAAAGAATGGTGCACAGAGCATCTTCTAAGTGAAAACACACAGAGCACTCAGGGCAAACTGGATTGATATCCACGGGGAATGGGTGCACAATGCAATGTGAAAACAAAGAATGGGGAAGTAGCAAAACCCTGAGGCTCTGTGAAACAATATCAGTCTTTAAAGGTGGAAGGAGCACTGAGCAGGACTGGTGGGTTGGATGTGCTGGGCAGGGTTTGTGGCAGTCTTGCTTCTGCAGTGTGGTTTTACTCCAGTTTTACTGTTTTGGAGCTGTTTTGGTTATTTTGCAGTTGACCTTGTTGACAGAAACTTTGTGAGGAGAGGTGTCAGAAGTTTATTGGGGCAGAGGTTGGAGACCTGGCACAGGATTTGGGAGGAAATGGGAAAGAAGCTGCATGACAGGGTGAAGATTTGTTAAACACTTTTATTCCACATGTGTTCGGTTTTGTGCTGTCATTTCAAAGTCACAAGCATCTAGGAAATACAGCTTCACCCTGTTTGCAGAGGAAAAAAAAGTAGGACAAGTGTGTGTCAGTTTAAAAAAACTTGTGAAAAAGAGGTTGAAATAAAACTTTATTTTTAAAAAAATATTTTTCTTCCATCCACTCCAGAAACTCTTTACTTACCTTAATCTTTTAAGATTTTTTCAGTAACATAAAGAGGTTGGAGCCTTTTTTGAATGCAGAGACTTGTGAAACGTATCTGTTTAAGTATTTGAAATGTGGACCAACTGTGAGAGACAAAGTGATAAGGAAAGTTCTTCCAATCACCAGAATTGTACATACACTGAAATTTAATTTAATTTTTCTGTTTCACAGAAAAAGTTCTGAAGTAAGACATCAGTGTCAGGGGGTTTTCTGTTGTTTTTGTTTTGTTTTGGTTTGGTTTGGTTTTTTTCTTTGTTTTGTTTCTTAAGCAGAGGCATGGGAGGCCATTTGTGATAGACCAAGTACTTTGCAGGGCAATGCATTTCGTGAAGAATGTGTCTGTCTGTTCTCTTTGTACCCTTCCTGGGTGGCCCAGAATAGCTGATTTCTGTTATCTCTAGTGCAGTAGCTATAGCTTTCCATAACTACAAACCCGCTCTGTGGTCTTGCCTGCCCTGGGAGATGCCTTCAGTGCTGGGTGGCAGGGGCCAGGCACATGGCATGACTCTGGAGGAGGGCAGGAACTTCTTGGGACCTTTGGAACACCATGGCTGTGTACGTGCACCTCCCTTGAGCCTGTGAGCGGGCACAAAATGGGCACTTGCACAGAGCCTCAACCACTTCCAAATCAGCTTCCCTTGTACAGCTGAAAGGGGAAACAAAGATGGAATTAATGAAAAATTTCTTTAGATGTGTATCTCAGGGGAAGGTATTTGAGTTTTTCACGGCATCATTGAATGCTTTAAAATTCTTCCAAGGTGACTTGAGTCAGCATTTCTTCTGGTCCTATACTGTGTGTCAGAGGAAATGAATGGGACTGTTCTCATCCTTGCTTTATTATTCAAGAACAGGGGTCTCTCAACAGAGCAGAAGATCAGTGAGTAATAAGCCTCTGAAAGGAATTCCTTTTTTTTTTCCTTTTTACATTATGTATAACCTGTGAAACTCATTCCACAGAAAGCACAAGGAGCAAAATTTAACAGGAATCCAGAGGCTGTTAAATAAATGTACAGATGGTGGCACCATCCACAGTTACTACAGGGAGAGTAATTGTATTTCTGATCATCAGCTGCTCACTTAGCAGGTGAATACATCATTTGACAGCTTCTTGTACTCTGTGGCCTCACCATCTCCCCCCTGAGTGGCACATCTAGCACTGCTCTGTGTGCTGGAGTCTAAGCCTGGCAAAAACATTCACAATACATATTTTGACTTGTTCAGGATTCTTCCCCAGCCCAAGAAAGGAAGCCTTTAATTAGTCACAGAACCATAAAGTTTGGAAAAGACCTCTTAGATCATCAAGTCCAACCATTAACCCAGTGCTGCCATGGTAATTTTTGCACTTTTCTCTGTGTGTTGGAATGGTTGTGAACATGTGTTTTGTTACAGGTCATTACTATCCATATTTATTTTCTAAATCTTACCAGTTGTTTTCAGCCACCTCTATCTACTTGTGTTTCCCACTGAGCCTCATCTCTTTCTTCTTCCTTTTTATCCCTCTTGAGAGGATTCTGGTGGGTCCTCCTGTAACTTCCCTAACAACTTCTATTTGCTGCTTCTTCTATTTTAACTGACTTTGGAAGGACTGAAGGCAATAAAAATACTTTGTGAAAAAGTAACGAACATTTGGGTTTAAGGAGGGGGGAATCATCTTTTATATGAGATATTTTTGATATTACTAAAGACCTCAAGGTCCTGAAGACTGATAATATTGAGCTTTTTTAATCAGCATAAATTACCAGCTGTGGATTTATTCTTCAAAGTCAGTGCCATTTAAGAGAAATTTAGACATAGACTTTGCATTGTGTGGAAAGCTACTGAAATATTAAATTGCATTTTTTTTCCTCAAGCTGGTAACATGCTGTGTTTCCTTTACCTGGTCTTTTGTTTGTTTTTGGTCAATAATCTTTTTGTGAGTTATCTTTTGAAAGATAAATAGATTATCTTACTCATTCAGCATTTTAATAGGGCTTTGCTTTCCAAGTTTCTCTTCTCATAGCTGAGCAGTTCAGGTTGAGTCATCTGATATCATGGAACTCCATGTTTACAGACCAAACCAAAAAGCCTCTGAATCCATTTTACTGGCTTTTTGGACGTTGATAGTTTGCTTGTTTTAGGTAGAATAATGAGGGGGGATTTTCCCCCTTTTTCATTTGTTTTTCCCTGATAGTGATAGCATGGGAGCAATTTGCTGTTCTGTAGCTGATGTAAAGGAGCTGTTAGTTGAGTTTGTCACTCAAAGCTGGTCAGGAAATTCTTTCCAGTGTGTCCAGATGCTTCCTGTGCACAAGGCTGCTGTCATACTTGGCACATGGTAAAAAAAAAAAAAAATCACACTGAGGCTGCTTTTTATTTTGCTTTTAACAAGATCCTTTAGCAGCATGGAGGGAGGACAGTTTTGCTGGCTGAACAGTGACGCTGTGCTTGGGGTTGTTTGGAGGAACAAAAAGGAGCCATGTAAAATTTTTATTTATTTTTTTGCAAAGCCTTACACTAATTCATATTCTGCACATGTCAGTTTCTACATTGTTTAAAAAAAATAGTTACAGCAGCTGGTATTTTAGCAATGCTGCATTTCAGAGGGGGAGACTTGCATCTTTGCATTCTGGGGGGTATTTGAGCTGATCATAATGCATCCTCTGGCACCTCTGTGGATTGTATTATTCTTTTACATGCTTCTGCATGGGAAAAGTTGTGTAAGCTGTATGTTCTGGTTGTGCCTGTAAAACCTGTGGGCTCCTGGACCTATAAAGGAAACAATCATGCACTTTCCACTTTTGGACAGATCTCATCTGCACTCCCTGGCACCACACTAATGAGATGCCCAGATAAACTGGATTCTCTCAAGAATAAAGGGAGTTGCCTACATTTTCTCCCAATGTCCTTACAACACAGTGTTGGGAATCTCATCCTCTATCTGTGCCCAGGTTGAAACTCTGTGTCATCAGATCCCATAGCCCCAGAGGAGGATGTGGAAAGAGGAGAATACAAGTGGAAACAAACACCAGGAGGAAAATCCTTTACATACAACTCATTTTGACAGGAAATGTTCTGCTCCTTTCAGCAGAACTTCGTAACTATTTCCAAGACACTAATTTCACTTTCTTCCGATTTTGCATTTATTTCTTGCTAGTGAGAATCCAGTTTCTTCTCTCCTAGAAGATAAGAGAGAAGATAGTATTTTGGTCTTTGAAAAGTTTGCTTCATCATCAACTTAGAGTCACCAGCAGATCTTTAATGCACATGAAAGATATGCAAACTGTGCAAGAGCTGGCCTGGCCTGTAAAGTCACTGCATTGTGTAAGCAGCATAAGCATAAGCATTGTGTAAGCTGCATAAGCAGCTCCAGGGATTTCAGAGTATCACCTCTTTGAGATGGATCAGAATCTGCCCACTACACAGATTCTGTGGTGCTGCCTGCTAAATTAGGAAAGGGAGGGAAAATACCCATTTTCTGTTAGAAAACTGGAAATACAGAATTGGGCTTTCTCTAAAGATATTTTTCAAGCAGTTTAGTTAGGTGTCTGAAACATAAAACATGCAAATGCAGAGGATTAGAAAAATCTTCCAGCTTTGATCTTGCTAAGGTTTAACAGGTTGTAATTGCTCCCAGATTTCAGACAATGGACTTTGAAACAATCTAAGATGCAAAAACTGAAATGACAAGATTATTGGAGATTTTTACCATCGCAGCAACCACTATCTAGATCTATAGCATAGTGTGGTTTCTGCAAGGAAAAATGCACAGCAAAGTGGGGAGGGTGGAGAGGGGCACCCATGGTGTGTTGTACCTTGTGCCTGCATGATGGGAGCTCAGGAGGCATCCTCAGGTCTTCTGTCATAGTTTCAAGTTGTCTGGGATTCATGTGGAGTTCTGTGGGTAGGCTGTCCAGCATGGCTCTAAAATATTTTGCCTGGATGTGGGTGGATCTGTGTTTGTGGTGTGCAGAGTCTTCCACTGATGGATTTAGTCAGGAGAAACTGAATACAGAGTGGCTAGGTGGACATGGCTGGTAGATCTGGGGGTTGAACCTGCTCCCTCCCCTACCACTCCAGTGAGCACTGTAATTAGCTTGTCTGTGATGAAGGGTGGAGAAAACCTCCAGCAGAGACTTTTCCTGTCCTGATGAGAGATGAAGCAGCACATATGATGGGTGGTGGTCCCCAGCAGTGGCTACCATCATCTCCTTTCCTGTCATTTGAATGAAGACACTGGTAGTGCTTGAAAGAAAAAAGAGTTGGTATTTTAACATAGTTTTCTCTTTGTTTCACTATTTTATTTATTCAATGGGTAGTTGTGAGCTGTATTCTGTAATTGTCTCTACATGCTGAAAGATCTAATTTTCCATGTGGGAGTACAGAATAAACTTTAGAACACAAAAGATTGCATGGAAAGGTGGCATTAATTATACAAAATTACCATCAGAAGGCAGATTATTATACAGAACATTCTTCTTAACATTATGAAACAGCTTTTAATTTAATATTAAGTTTGAACTGAAAATACTCAAAAATAATCACAAAGCTTAGGAATTGAATTTCTTGCAAGGGTGTATCCTTAAAGGTAGTTGTTAAAGCATACTAAGTTTGGAGAGAAAGAAAATTTAAATGTAAGTTCTGCTGAATAATAATAAAGGAATTAATTGAAATCATTAATTTCTGGTCACATCAGAGCTTGGTGAGAAAAGGTGGAATGGAACAATACCTGAGTTCCTCTCTGAGTCGTAAATATCCACGAGCTGTAAAATATGAGAGCAGCCCTGCAGAGAACAGCACTGCAGTTTGGGGCTACTGGTGGCTGAAAAGTTGGACATGACCTGGCAAATGTGCACTCGTAGCCCAGAAAGCCAAAAGTACGCTGGACTGCATAGAAAGCAGTGTGGCCAGCAGGTCAAGAGAGGTGATTGTCCCCCTCTCCTCTGCCCATCTGCAGTGCTGCATCCAGCTCTGGGCTCCTCAGCGCAGGAAAGATCTGAGCCTGTTGGAGCGAGTCCAGAGGAGGGTCAGAAAGATGATTTGAAGGACAGAGCACCTCTCCCATGAGGAAAAGCTGAAAGGGATGGTGTTGTTCAGCCCAGAGAAGACTCCAGAGGGGCCTCCTTGCAGTCTTTCAGTACCTTAATGGAGCTTATAAGAAAGGTGGGGACAAGCTCTTTAGCAAGGCCAGTGGTGATAGTACAGGGAGTAATGGTTTTAAATTAAAAGAGGGTAGATTCAATTAGATGCAAGGAAAACATCTTTTACAATCAAGGCACTGAAGCTCTGGAACAGGTTGCTCAGAGAGGTGGTAGATGTCCCTTCCATGGAAGCGTTCAAGGTCGGGTTAGACAGAGGTCTGATGTAGTTGAAGGAGTCCACGCTCAGCACAGGAGGGGTTGAACTAGATGACATTTAAAGGTCAAGCCGAAACATTCTATGATTCTACCTAGTTAATTTCACAGGCATGCAAATGTAAACAAAAGCTTGCAAAGAACAGGATTGTAATTTATTTGATGTGTTGTTTAAACAGAAATAAGAAAATTAGGCAACAAATAAGAGGAAAATCAAAACATAACATAGGCACTGATTTGTGTGGCTATGGTTGCAAAATATGAAATAGGCAGTGATGAGTTAAGACCTGTGTTTTGCAATTATTCCTGGATTTGGAGCTGCACAAGCCCTTACAGGTTTCCTTTTTATCTCTAATTATGCCAACTTATGAATCTCTAATTATGGCACCTTATGTTAAAAGGAAACAAAAAACAAAACAAAGTAAAACAAAACCACAGAAAACTAACCTGCTCCAAGAGCTAGACTTACAGGGTTATTACAGTGAGATGAAAACCCTCACATGGTCATAATTCTTTTTGCTTGTATCTGGAGGGCACCAGTGTAACCAGGGCCACGATGCTGAGTGGATGGTGGGTGCCTGCCTGGAGCCAGGCTTCACAGCTGGGAGCTGAAATGCAGGTATGGCAAAGCCTGGAGCAGAGCCAGAAAATGAACTCTAAATTTGTGAGTCTGGGTAGCTGTGATGAATGTGGGAGACAGGAGATTCCTGGTCAGGATGGTTTGTTCTTGCTCTCAGAAAATCTTGAGGAAGTTACTCTAGTCCAAGACTTGAAAGATCTCAACAGGTGAACCTTGTGGAGAAGTGTTAACCTTCAGCATCTCCCAACATCCCCACTCAGCTTTCAACCACCCTTCCCACTCTTGTCTGTGATGTTTTTGAGTCAAGGTTGTGTGGTTTTTTTGTTGTGAGAGTGGTAAACTTCAGAAGAAAAGGGGAATGTTTTAAAAACATAGTAGAAAGTGTTCTTGCTGTTCAGGTATCAGGCTATGAAAGCACTTGGCAGGGGTGGTTTTATTTCAGCTGACTCTGGAGAATCTGAAGAATGCCACAAATGCATTTTTAATGGTCAGCTGCAATTTTAATCATAAGTAACAATTTGCAACCAATCAGGGCATCATTTAGAGTGAAAAATATGTCAATGATATGAAGTCATTCTAAAGCACAGGACCAGATGAAAATACCCATGTTAAACATAGGCTTTGAACTCACCATGTTTGTGAAGCTGGTCAGTAAAAAGCACAATCAAAACATTGCTCTTCATTTTCCTGTGTGAGATGTGTGTCATCTGCAAAGGACAAAACTGGAGGGATTACAGTCAAGATTATTTTTTTAGTTGATTCTCTGTTAAAACTGTATGTCAACGTGTATCTTCTTGCAACAGTATTTTCAACACTTGGGCTTCTGGCTGAGACCTGGATAATTGAAGATAGCATCCCTGTTTCTTGCCTATGTTTTTTTTAGCTGCTATGGAGCAAATATCACCTTTCTTTAATTAACCTCTGTGCAGTGAAAGGGCTGAGTGCTAGTTATTGGGTTTTGGCTCTGTTGAACATCAGTGAGAACTGGGGACATATTTGCAATTTCAGGTTTTTGAAAACTGAGATTTTAATGAGAGAAAGGAAATAATGTGATAAGTATGCTTCCTCTTTGTTTGCCTCCTTAGAACATCTTTCCTTGTTGGTTTCTAGTAAAGCCTTCAAGCTACCTGTAACCAGGTCAGTCAGTCTGTCCTAGGTGTGTCCCTGCTGCAGCCACCCCTGCCTCCCAAAATGATTATACTGTTGCAATGCAGAGCAAGGGGATGATGAGAGGTGGTAAGTCCTGCTTGCAGTGATTTTAAAGGCAGCATCCTCACTGACTTCAATAAACCCTGGATTAAAGGGCAGGAGACCTCTAATGCGACTTCTCTGTAACCAAGGGAATCTCCCTGAGCCACTCATGGAGATGTCACCCAGGGGGTGGGCAGGTGTCACCATGCCCTCTTTCTTGTCCGGAACAGAACAGTTTTTAAAGTTTGGGCAAAGGGATACCTGTGATGAAATAACACCAATGCTGCCTGGTCTGCAGCAGTGGTCTTTGGAAGCAAGGGGGGGACATTGAAAGCTGTTTTTATGAAGCTGTGATGTGGTTTGGGTGGGTTTGCTAAAAAAACTCTTACTTCATTGAGTGCTCAGTTTCCTTTAATATTTTGGGATATTAAAAAGCTTAGCCAGATTAATTTGAGGTCCCAAAGATAACCAGTGTTTGAGAAACCAGACACTAGAGTGGCTGAGAAAATCCTTAATGCGCGAGAGGAGAGAGACAAGAATATGTGCCACCAAGAAAAGAAATGTGGTGTGAGCTGAAGCTGTTCACCCCCTTGGCCCAGCTGGGATGGCTGCATTTAGAGGTGCTTACCCAGTACACCCCAGCCTTTTTCCTGGCTGCAGCCCGAGGGCCTGGAGTGGGGAGCTGGTGGTGCAAAGGCTGAGCACAGAACAGGGGGAGCAGAGCACCTGAGCTTGGACAGGTTTTCCCTCTACATGATGGCAAAAAATACCACAATCTAATTATTTTTTGTTTGCTAGGTCACCAGGCAGAGTAGTGATCATCACTAATGCCATAAATATTTATAGAAGAAAATTCCATTCCATCTTCCACTTTCACTGAGATATTTATCCTCACTGTTTCTGTGTTTGTTTTCAGGTTACCCACCTGATTCATTTTTCATCACTCAACACTCATGAGCTAGTGTAATGTTGCATATGTTCAGGTATCTGTGAGAAGAATTACTATGCTGTTTTTGCAGGAATGCTTTTTTACTATATATTTTGCATGCTGGTAATAGAGTGTTTCTGTATTGCTTTGAGATGGTACATTATTATTGTTGAGTGTATTTTTTTTTCTTTTGGAAATATTATCAAAACCTGCACTGGTTTGGTTTTTGTAAGAAAATATAAATCCATTTTCAGTAGCTGTGCTTTGCATATTTATGCATTTATACATATTTTAAACAGCCTTAATATGTTGAAGAAAAATCAGGGGTCAAGCAGAAGCTCACAGATCCAATTAATGAGTTCTAGTAAATGCCCTTAAATCCTTCGTGCACTGGGAGTGGGGCACAGTGACACCTCTCCTGATGCTTATTTTCACTTATTCCTTCAATATTTAATTAGCATGGCTTACTCACTGTAATTCTCAGTGAGTTCTTAAAATATTTAATTTGAAACTAATTAGACCAATTCCCTGACTGTTAATTACCCAAACCTGCAGATGTAGGAATGGTAGGAGATCAGTCCATGTGAGGACACTGGGTGCGGTTTTATATCAGGGCTGAATCTCAGGTGTGGCTGAACAGAGTCAGGCAAATCTCTCCAGCTTTCTCTGTACCCCTTTTGTCCTTTGAAAGAGGGAAGAGGGGAGTGACATAACAACCTCAATGTTGTGCTTGGCATTTGTCCTGCAAAGAGAACCAGGTCAGCCCCCAGCAGTGGTGTTCTGTCGTGTTGTCTGAAACGTGAGTCAGAGTGGCAGGACGTGTAGCTGGTGTAGATATGTGCATACCACGTGTGTGTGTCTTATGTACATACATGTTTGTGTGTGCATATGCATGTCGTGACACATCCCAGAGTCACAGAAGGTCTCGAGTTGGTATCATAGGGTTCAGCTCCCTGCCCCTCTCAGGACTAGCTAAAACTAAACCATATGACTGAGAGCATCACTCAGACATACGCATTTTCCGGTCTTTAAATTAATGAACAATTTTTATTTTGCCATAATTTTAAAGGGTGAAATAATTGCATAGCTTGTGGAAAATCTTTTTTTTTTTTTTTCTAGGGCTGTTTCCTGACTGGATTTAAAGATATGGGAGTCTGTGCAGGAGGTCTCGTTTTTCAGAGGTTCAATGTCCTGAAGCAGACATACTGCTACTTGGAGATGCTCAGTTGTTAATTAGCAAGTGAAATTTCAGTGAAGCATTACAAACTCTTAAGTTTTCCATTCCTGCTTCTGGGCAGATGGGCATTACTGTAAGCTTGCAATAAATGTGTCATACTGAAATTTGTAAACTTGCCAGTTTGATTGAAGTGAGGAAGCTTGCTCATGCTTCGTAACTCATGTGGGTTTGTGTAAACATTTCTTAAGCAGTCTCAAATTTTCATAAGGAACCTGTATACACCTGAGTCTCTTTGTTACTTCAGTAATAACACAGAGGCTTAGATCTCACTCTTAGAAGAATAAAAAGGAAAATTATGCTTCTTTTCTGTTTACATTTTCCAAAACAGTGCTGTCCATTTTTCTTGCTGGTACCTTGGTTCTCACCTGAGGCTTGAGTCTTGCATCTTGCTGAGTGGTTGGATGTGACTTCTTAGTAGTGGATTTGCAGGCACGGAAGCATTGTTCTGGTGTGCTGTGCAAATCCTGCCCAGCTAGTTGTTTTCCCTCAGACCTGCAACCCTGCCAGGCAGCAAAAGGTGTGGATGGCAGAGGTGAGAGCCTGTCTGAGAAAGCACCGTGCAGCTGTGGGGTCTGGTCATGCAGCAAAGTGGGAATTGGACTTTTCTGTCCATCATTTGTTCAAATGGCAGCACGAACCCCACTTCTGCCTGATTAAAGTCAGGACAGCAGTAACTGATAGGAAAATAGTAGCAAGATTGGCAATAGGTATTCCAAATGTGTTGCTGCAGGTGCCCTGCATTTTCAGGGACCCTCAGCTGCTGTAAATCGCAGTTGTGCTCTGTGACTTTCAGTGTTTGTTCTCCACACTGACATCAAAACTGTGCCTGCTTCAGTGCTTGTCTCCCAGCCTCCCATTGCAGGAGGGAATGAAAGAAGCAGTGCTGTCTCCTGAAACACATAGGAGATGAAATTTACCTGTTTCCAGGAGAATATTCATGAGGAGCTGCAGACTGAATGACTTGAGTCCGTAATAGTAAAGGTGACTGCAGTTTCTGTCACCCTTCATATTTGGATGATAGTAAGATGACTTACTTGGGGTAAAATTGGATCGCCATGCACTTGATTGCTCTAAATCCCAAGGAGCAATTGAGAATATTCTCAAGTAAGGTGTCTTTTAGTCTGTTATCTATAGTTAATGCAGGATACATTATTGGCTAGGAAAGCTTTGGTAATTTGTTTGAACCTGTAGAAACAACAGAGCCTTTCTCCTGGCACATGCCATGTCTAGTGGCAATAATAATAAAAAAAACCCTTAGATCTGTTTTTAATTTTTTAACTCATCTTAGTCTTCTATGATTCTTTTGTTTTTCCCAAGTACAAAATACTGAAAAATTACCATTTTATGTGCTGCTAGAGACAAGTAATCTAGTTTAATTTAGTCTGTGGTCTTGATTAATTTTTTTTTTACCCCTCAGTTCATCAGCTAGAAAGACATTTTTTGAGAGGTCTTCTTGCTTGACTGTTGGAATAACTTCTCTGTGGTGCTGGACTACTTCTGCTAGTAAAAGACCTAAGTTCAGTAAGTAGCACTGAACCGTGTTCTGCTGTCAGAATTTTGCAGTTATCCTTTATGTTCGAGCAGAATTTGATCCCATTCTTTATTTTAAAAATTTGTTTTCTTTTTTTCTCTTTGCTACAAGGCTGCTTTTCTTTCTGCATCTGTTTACCACTTGTGTTGCAGAGGTCATCACTGTAATTACCAGTGAAAGCTCAAAAAAGAGGGAATCAATCTTTTTCGTGTTTTAGGGAATTTTCATCTACAACTCTTAGGACAAAAACTAAATTAACTGCATATTTTACTAAAACTGAGAACAGGTTTCAAATGGAAGCTATTAGCTGGGCATGTCTTGGCCTGAAAGTTTTTGGCAAAATAATGAGGTCAAGGAGGAAATTAAGAAAGCTCAAAGGATTGATCTGTAGGAACAATTTAAGAACTCTCTAGTTGAGCTATGGAGTGATTAGAGTCATGTGATTACAATGTAAGTGACTGGCATAAACAAGGAAATGAGGATCTGTTTAGGATGGTGGAAGAAAATGAAGACTATAGGCTGAAAAACTGCCAGCAAATGAAATGCTGAGGTTATCACTTTTCACCAAAAGCTGGAAACCTTACTGGTGAAGACATAGCAGTTGTATTGATGGAGAAGATATGCAGCTGGGACTCAGTGTTCTGGGACCTTCTGTAGAGATTCTTTGCTTTCTTTCTAATGTCCTCAAGTCTTTAATCATCATTAAGAGCATCTTTATAGATAAGACAGATATAAATCAGTCTCTTTTCGGTGAACAGTGCAAGAGTATGAATAATGAAAAAAAAAATCAAGTTGGTATTGCTAATAGGCAGTTTGTCTTCAGAATCTCCATACATTTGTTCAGAAAAAGGTGTTTATTCAACAATTTCAAGCACATTTATAAGTTTTTTTGTTTATTAGCAAACAGGCAAAAAGACAATTTCTGACTGCAAATTATTTGCTATACACATTTCAATCACATATATATTTATTTTATAAAAAATTTTTGCTCTGTTTCGGTGTAAAATGAACCTGGTTTGTGTCATCGTTGAAAGTAGTGAAAGATGTTAAGTCATTTATGATGCTAATGAAAAAATAATCATAACTGTAAACAGAAAAAGATAAGTAAGAAAACCATCAGTCTTCAGTTTTTATGCTGCTCCCTCTAGACAGCTTGTTTAGTCACATTGAATTTAGTGTATGCCATGGAATAACTTCTAAAGCAAATTTTGGGGAGCAAACCAGCAAAATTGCTGGGATTTTGTTCATATCTTTTGTTATTCTGTCATGTAAAAGACCCAGATAGAGAATTAAACAGACAAATATTAAACTCCTGTATAGAGTTTGGATATGGGACAGGAGGTTTTTCATACACATGTAGTTTGGTTTTGCATTATTCAGACAGCCCTGTTGGGATTGGTGACACTCATTAAAGAGTGTGTAGAGTGGCCATTAGAATTAGAAAAAAGGGAGCTTTAAAGTGGAAGCATACTTTCGTGCCACAGGGGTTCTTAAAAAACTGGTGTAAATTTTAGAAATGGATTTTAAAAAGTATCCATGTAATAATTAAAAGTGGGGACCCACTGTGTGGTGCAGAGAGAGAGAGCATAACCAGAAAAGAGTACTGTGGAATAATTTAACACCATCTGCCACTTTTTAGTACTGGTTATTTTGTAAGTCTTGTGTTGCTTCAGGCAGTTGTGATTGTGTGGCTGAGGAGTGGGGAGACAGACAGAGACAAATTATGCTTAGGCTGGAATAACAGCAGAGCTGCTGGCAGCACCACAGTGTGACGGCCCTGGCTGCTCCAGGAGTCAGGAACTTTTCTCCTGCTGATTTCTGCTTGCAGCTGGGGCAGTGGTTCACACTTAGGGATAGTCTGTTATCTTCAATCCAGTCCTCACAGTGGGATAAGGAAAATGAGAGTCCCCACTGGTAAAAGTCCCAAACTTTTACCTTTATCTGTTCGGGGCTGCAGTCTCTGTACAGCTGTGAGCCCTCACCCAGTTGTTAGGTTTGTCCTGTACATGCCCATTTCCATGGAGGCCACTCTTATACCATACAAGATTATGGGATGGCAATGAAAAACCTTAATCTGTTAAAGCTGAGTTCATCTGAATGGTGGAGCTGGGTTCTTTCTCCAGTCTCTACCTGCCTCTGAAGAAGCTTTTTGTTACTGTTTGCTTTTTCCAGGAGGAATCTCCAGTTAAAGGACATACCAAGTTGGTTGTGAGGATTCATGTTTCCTTCCATATTGAATTAGGTTTAAAAATAAAATAGTTTTATTCCTAAACTTCCTTCTCCTTTGCTGTTTGCAATGGTGAGCATCTCTCTCCCCAGATGTCTGCCTTCCTTTCCACGCGCTTCCTTGAATTTGTTCCTCTATTGTGCTCCTTGTTAATTAATTATACTATTCTCAGCTTCAGGGTTTCTTTTTTTTTCTCCTTTGGCTTCTTCAAGACTGTGATAAAATCCCATAGCTTGTGTATCAAGAGACTTACTCATTATACTTGTGTTAGTTATCTTGCAGCGTCTACTTTGTCATAGAGACCAAAAACATCACAATAGTAAATCGTAGGTAATGCACTATTTCTAAATTACTTTGTCCTTCCATGCCATCCTCCTCCATGTCTTTTACTAGTTTTGTAAATCTTCCTATCATCAATAAGGGGAAAAATATTTTCATCTTTTCAGTTAGTAGTAAGGCATTTTAAAAGAAAGTTCACAGTACAATACCAGGGCTTTACTGCCTCACTGGCCATTTATTTTGAAGACATATAAAATGTTTCTGTGCTTGTGCAAGGAGATAAGAAAATAAAGGTAGATGAATGGGTAAATGAAAGATAAGTACAACTGTTTGGCCTCTCTCTTCCTTAGGAGGAAAGGCCTGATAGCAGGTGGTGCCCTATATCTGTAAGTGAAATCTGACCATCAAGAAATGGGGACTCAGCAAGGCAGTGCAGGGAGCTGAGGGGTCTTTGCTTAGCAATTGGCAGAGCCCATCACTGTGGCTGTTCTTAACGGCAGTTGAGAAACCTAGCTAGAGGCCAGATTAAAAAAAAAATAAAGTGAGTCAACAGGGACACATTAGGAATAATTAAATTCCAATATGATTAGTTTTTATATAACCTTGTTGCAGTACATTCTCCACTGCTGGCAGGCTAAACAAAAAGGTCTCCTGATCCAGCTGTAAAATCTGTATGAAATTGGTTTGGATCCTTCCATCTTTTCTGTGTTTGTAATCAACAAAACAATCAGATCAATAATGCCCATTCATCTTGCTAAGATATTCCAAAAACATCCTGAATGTGGAATAAAGAAGATAAATCTTCATTAGCATAAGAAACAGGACAGAGTGAAGCACAGTGCCCAAAGCTGCGTTTACACTGATAAAGATCTCTCATTGAGGAAGAAATTAGGGAGCAGTTTCACCCCAGGTTAGAATGGAAAACACAAACCAGAGAATGGAATTTGCCTGAAGACACATCTTAGCTCTGGAAAGTTGGCGTGGAAGGATACACTAAGAGATGAAAAACAAACAAAAATCATATCAAGGTTTGTTCTTTGATTACTCAAGCATATTCATCTTCAAATAAGAGTAACCAGTTTCTTGTATCTCTTTGTTCCAGCACAGTAAATCTTGGTAGTTCTTCTCTTTTGCTTAAAGTTTTAGCCTAAAATTTTCTGGAAACTGACAGGCTGCACGCTTTTCAACTGCAGGGCAAGATTAAACAGAACTCCAACAGCACTCAGCACTCCAACACAAAGTCAGGAGCAAGCCAAATCTCACAGAGTGAATTCCAATTAAATTGCAAGTGAAAGGCATTTTCCAGTGGTAAAACGTTAGTGCCGGTGACCTCAGTCTGCAGCAGCAGAGCTTCCAAATTCCAGCAATTTCCCTAAAATGGTGAAAGGTGGGGTTTCTTTTGTGTTTTTTTTTCTGTTTCTTTCCATGGCAATACTTCTAACATGTTAGAAAAAAAATGTGCAACAGGAATATGTATCTAGGCTTTCATGTAAACCTCCTTAAAATGCAGAGAATAGTGACATGGTTTGGTTTGAAAATGTAATTTCTAAGGGCTGTCTTTTAGCATGCTATTTAGGTGAATTTTTATTTGCTGCATTTTTCATGTCTTGCTTTAGTTAATTGCTCTCAGTCCATTCTTCATCAGTCCTACTCCAAAATTTAGAAAAAAGGATTAGCCACAATGTGAGATGGATTTCAAACAAGAAAAAATTCTTTATTGATGCTTGGTGGTGTAAGAAAAACAGAAGCTCAGTCATTGCAGTTACACCATGTTTGCATAAATGAGAGCAAAATAAATAAGCTCTTTTTCTTCCTTTGCTTCTGTTTTTTTTGAGACAGAAGATAGGCATAAATTCATGTTTTACTTGTTTTATGTCACCTGACTTGAAGTGATGAGGCTGTAGCCTAGAAGATACTGTGATATTTTCCAGACAGAGAAAACTTATCTCACTTCCCCCTCCCTTTTTTGTTGTTGCTGCTGTTGTTTCTTGATTGGTTGGTTGGTTGGTTTGGTTTGGTTATTTTTAATGGAAAGGGAATTCCAGCTTTATGAGTGAGGAATTGTTCACATAAGTTTTCATTGTTTCAATGATGTATAGCATGATCTTAAACCTTATTGGTAATTTAGTGTTCAGTATTCAATGAACAATGTATTTGTCCTTTCCTCAACTGTTTTAACCATAGGGTGGGAGCTGAGCATAAATTGATGTCTTTGGTGTGGGCTTTCTCATTCTTTATGGTTCTGTAAAAGGGTGTAGTTGGGAAGAAGGAGGCAGAGTCACAGCTGCATTGCTCACTGTTAATTTGCTGTTGCCAGAATCACTCAGTTTGGGACTACCTGATGCTGAGAGATGCTGTGCACTGGGTTAATCATAGTGAGTTAGCAGATAGTTGTAGCTCTTGAGGAGGGAAAGGATAGTAATAATGCAGTGCTGAAAGGATGTGCAGTATGCTCAGCATTATGAAGCTTATAAGTTGTAATTCATTTATTATAATTTTGTCTGAGACTTTGCAGAAGCTTCAGAATGGGTCACATTACAGATGCTTATATATCACTTTTGTTTCTTCAGCACCTAGCTCTGCACTTTGATCATGCTAACATTGGTGAAAAAGCTGCTTCACACCCTTGAACAGCTGACCTGGCTCTTGGGCAGTTTATAAAGACAGTCTGAGTCAGGCTGGGGTTGGTGTCTCCACCAGACATGGGGTACTCAGAGATGTTGACCGTGCTACATTTTTGCATGCCTGTGAGGTACAAGATGTGTGCTGGAAATGCATTTTAAGCCAGACCCATTCCAGGGCAGACATCTGCACATCTGCTGCCTCTGCTGTGCAACGTGGAAAGCCCACAGTGTCTCAGCTGCAGGTGAACTCCAAGGGTCCAGCCACAGTGGGCTCTTTGTGTGTCATCAGGGTGATCCCTGCAGTCCCAGCCGCCTCCCGTGTCATCTGCTGCCCATAAATGAGGAAACAAATGTAGCCCAGCACCTCTTTAGGGTGCCTCTGAAATACTGCAAAGCTTATCAGCAAGCTCTTTGGAGATGTTGTTTAAGAGTAACAAGGAGATGGGGAAAATACTTCTCTCTCTGAACAGAAATGTCCAGGAGACCACATGAAACAAAGGATTCATCAGCACTCTTAGAGTGGCTGCACAGTGAGATGTCTGTTCTGTGACAAAAGGTGCCTGTGGTAATAAAATCCTCTTCAGGTCCCTTTCTTAGAGGGCTGTGCTGCCCACTGGGGCCTCCTGGCCACAGAAACCTGTGGTGATAGATGGACACGTGAAAGGTAGGCAAATGGTTTGTGACTATTGAGTGTCCTTCTAAAATAGTGCCTCCTATGAGATGGAAAGTTATGTAACTCAAAAGCATCAAAAAAGAGCCTTGCTATATTAAAATAATTTTCTAATTGTGTGTTTTGTTTCTGGAGATTCTTACACTACTTGCCGATAAATTGCATGGGATTTTATTTTTTATTTCAGATGTTTCAGTTACTCATTTAGAAACAGTACACACAACACTGTAATAAACACCTGGTGTCTGATGAATGGTTGCAAGTGCTTTAAAAATTCTTTGCAACTAGATTGATCTAATGGAAATTCCATCATACAAGACCAATTAAAAAAATTAGTAGTAAAATGTAGTCTTGACAAAAGCTTTTTCCTGCATGAAAAGGCTACTTTTCCCTTCCCCATCATCCCCACTTTTTGTCTACATGTAGATGTGTGGGGGAGATAGGGGAAGCATGATGACTCTGGAAAGTCTGTGTCGTTGGGAGGTGGAAGGTGGAGGGCACTCCAGCCTCCCTAGTTTGTGGGTTTTGGGGGGCTTTATTTGTGTGTTGTTTTGTTTGGTTGTTTTTTTGGTTTTTGTTTTTTGTTCATTTGTTTTAAATTTGAAAGGAAGTTGTGTTATTGGCTAGATTACTGAGCCATGAAGATAATAATTCAGGTATTTGGCAATACTTCTAGGATTACTTTTTAAATATCTCCTGGAATAATTTCTGAATTTCTATGAAGAAGGTGGGGGTTTTCTCCCTCAATAAAAATTGTTTTACTTCTTTCATTTTAAAACATAAAAATTTTAAATCCAGTTTCAGGGATGGCCCACAACAATACAATACCTGTGTTGATTTAATATAATTTGCCTTTCAAAATTTCTTGGAGAATGCAATGAAATTTAATTCATTTACAAATTTACTACGTGACCGCATATTCAATATGGTATTGCCCTGAAAAACACAATTATTGCTATGTAGCTCTAGAGTGATATTTTGAGAACAAGAATTTGAAATAAAATTTCTTGTATAGCTACTTAGGAAAAAGTAAATCACTGAGATGAGTAGTGAACCCTTCTTGGGTTCCTGAATGGTCTGTAAACAACAGGTAATATTCACACCTGGGAGAGGTCTGACTTTAGTCTTAAGTGTTTAAATAGCAAGTGGTGCAAATGCATCCTTACTGTAGCCTTTAATTTGCTATGGTTAAATCTATTTTCTATTTCTGTTGTAAAAAATATAACTAAACTGTATAGTAAAAAGGATACTTATACTACTGGGTGAATGAATTTTGAGGATCATTAATTATAATTCAGGTAGGATCAAGGAAGGTGACAGGGATATTCTGGGGAGGAGGTTTTGTTATTTTTCTGAACTCATCTCAGTCTTCTACAGATGCCTTTAGCCATGTCATTGTTCCCTTTTACCCTAGGTTATTCTCTAGGTATGTTATGGACCTCAGTGTGTCACACTGGCAATTGTGTGTTAGGCAGGTTGATGTGATTTTAATTGCAAACTGTATTACAATTTTATCTGGTCTGAAGCAGGGTGCTGTTATTCCCCCTTGGAACAACCTGCTTTTCATTGGTTTGTGAGCTGATTTGTTACTGATTTCAGAACCAAATCTGTAGGAAGAAAAAAATAATTCTGAACAATAATAATTTCTTGGAGGAGACAATATTGGGTGATGAAATGCTTATAGAAATGGTGTAATTCTCTGAGTAGAAGGTTCTTTTGAAGAAAATAATCTTGAGTGGGGAATTTAATTTGTGGTATGCTTGCACTATACTGAAAATCCCTTCGTTTTTGGCCAGTAGCACATACAAGGCACACCCTCCAATGTCAGCATTAATAAAAATAGCAGTATAGCATATTGCACACTGGAGACTGCGGTTCAGATTAGAATCCTGTTGTGTCAGCTCTTCTGCTAACAGAGAGGAATAATCTGTTTCATGATACAGTCTGGCTGACAAATCTTTAGAACAAGGATGCACATAGAATCTGAGGCAAAAATGAGAACTGAGCTAGATATTTTCAGCTCTAGAATATAGTATAAAACATTTATCCACACTCCTTAAACCAAATAAAAGTTCTCAATGAAATTTTTTCTCCATTAAAATTACCAAGAATATAGAAAGCATGGAAATGTATCAGTTATACTGAAATATTGACGTGGTTGGAGAAAATTATAGGAAAGACATTGCTCTGACATTGCAAAAATGCTTTCATTTTTACCCCAGGAGTGGTTTTTATAGTGATCTTTCCTTTGTGCGTCTTTGAAAAAACCAAAGTCACCTTACAGAAGCATACAATTTAATGTTCTAGAAGTACTCATATTTTGTCATTTTTATTTGACTTTTGTTCCTAGTTTGAGATCAAACCTATTGCCTGCCCTGGAAAACTGCGAATTTGGGTTTTGTCTCGAAGAGCTCACCACAATCCATTGCTCAGATCTAGAAATACTCTTTCATTGCTTTGCTTTTGCTAACAGCAAGCAGTTTCAGAACCACTCAGGTTTCTCAACAATCACAAATACAGAAGATGTCCTCCTTTGGTTTCTGCTGCACTTGGGAGCTGAACCCTCTGGAGATGCTCCAGCAGCATGGTGGGCTGTCCTGCAGAGCGAGTGTTGGGAGCTGCCAGAGACAAGGGGCTGTGGAACCAGTGCTCCCAGCCCTGCCCACAGTGACGGCTGGGGCAGTGTGCAGATGCAGATGTTCCCAGCTGAAGAGAACTGATAAACAAGGGAATTACCTAATGACAAGGGAATTATCTAATTACCTAATGTGCTTCTAGCTGCAGCATTAATTGATAGGTGTCTCTTGAATAATCTGTTGTCTGTGGCTGTGCTGGGACTGTGTTGACCTGCAGTGTGGCAGGCATTCTAGGATGGCACGTTACGCTTTTCTCAGTAGCTGATCCAACATCTCAAGGACTTAAGAAGTCAGCCACTGGAAATTCATTCAGTCCTTTAGGTCCGTGCTGGTCAGAAATTCCTGTGGAAACTTCCTGCAGTGCACTTCTGTTCCAAGGTTGGGATACTGAACTAAAACCCCTGTGCTGGCCAGGCTAGCTCCAGAGCATATCCAAAATTTATTTCATTATTCCCTGCACATATGATTAAATCCTTTTTTTTTTTCATGTTATTGAAAAGTAACATTTTTCAAGTTTCTCCTCCCATGCCCAAAATTTCAATTCTCAACTTATAATTCCATTTGTAGATTGGAATTTTTGGAAAATGTGATCTAGTAAAATTTATGTCTTCGGCTGCGACATGTTGAATTAAGTGTCTAAAGTTTTTCATGTCAGACAAATGTGAATTTCCAACAAGCTGTTTATTAGCTTGGACTGGAATAAAAGGTCTTGTAAGCAAGAAAATTAAACAGAGCTTTCAGCTGATAAATATTTAGCCTTTGTATTAAATCTTAGCATAGAAATTTTAATAAGTAGCAAATGTAATAAATCTGTAATCCTTAAATCACTTAGTATTGCTCCTCAGTTTAATTATTTATTTAATTGGAACTCAGAAGAAACGGAATTATGTTTTTAATATTGACTGTATGTCCTTTTACCTTCAAGAAATGAAAGCAATTGGATGCCTTAAAGAAATGAAGGCAGTAAGTCTGCTTTTTGCTCATAGAGTGCTCCAAAACTGAGTACAGTGACTCCTCTTCATCCAGCTTTTAAAAATTCCTTACAAATGTACATACTTGTATTCAGTCCTGTTACTCATCTCTCTGTTGTGCTTAAACTGGGGTATGTTCTTTGGGATATCTCTGTCGGTTACCCATTGATAGGCCAATTCCCATTTTCTTTCCCTGTTGACCTATGGGTAGTTGAATGTCTGCACATTACTGTGTATTCCTTAGAATATCTATTTGTGCATTCACACTAAGATTCTACTGGAAGAAAATTTGCCACGATGCAGAGTAACGTAAACTTCTTGTAGGAGTTTGTGGCAGTTCATGTGAGAGGACAAGTCCTGAACAGAAGCAGCAGCAGCACATAAAGGTGACATACCTGCTCCATCCTTGTACAGGTGTGGCACTAATTATTATGTGTTCAGCATGAACAAATACATTTAGGATAGCTGAGCAGCTCTTCAGACATTTTCTTGGGAGGAAGAGCGCGCTTTACATGGGGCTGACAGATGCTGATGCCAGATTTTGGTGCCTCTGAGGGCTGACTTATGGTTGTGTCAGGAGGACTGCAGTGGACACACACGGTGTTGAAGGACTTGTTAATGCAGTGGTGGCCTGATCACCAGAAGGGTGGCCACGTTTAAGCTGGAGAGAACCAGCATTCACTGCTGCATACGCCTGACTCGGAGAATTTACTTGAGCACCAGCAAGCAAAGCTTAGAGCAGGTGACTGTGCAAGAGCTGTAGCAATGTGTGTGCTGGATGTAGGTGAGGAGGGTGGCAGTTGTTGCTGGTTGATTGATCTCAAGCAGCAGGCAGGTTGTAAAGGTGATATCCTTGAAATGCATTCTGTGATTTGTTTATGAGCTTGCCCAAAGAGAAGCCTGATGAGAAGTAACATGGCTTTTCCACTGAATCTCAGGAAGGGTGATATTCAGCCTTTATACTTCTTGACTTCATTTTTCTGTGTGTTTGGTATTTATTTCATTTTCTTTATGCTGTGGCATTTAGTTTGACTGACATTTTCAAATGTACAATAATTGAGATCTGTGCTCTTTAACCTCAAAGAGAAAGCTGGAAGGTAGTCTAAGCATTTTGATTCAATTCCAATTTCTTTGGAACAGATGTTGGATCAGAGCTGAGCGGGGGAGAAATAAGCTCCATTTAAAACTCCAGGCAAAAGACAACTGAGAGTCTGTTATCAGGGATTGCTTAAAGTTTTTCTCTGCCTTGGATCTGATGCAATATCTCGTGCCTGGGGCTGCCTGTGTACTTTGGATCTTTTTTTCTTCTTTTCTTCTTCAGCTATTGCAACTTTTACGTTGCTAATGTTTCTTATGTTGCCATGCAGACGTTTTATTCTATTGTACTGGGCAGCTTAGCTTTTCCTTCCCCATAACATGGTTTGTACACAATTTTGGGGGCTTTGTGTGATATTGTTTTTACAGCTCTGATAAGCTTCTGAGTTTGAAGTTTTATGCAGATGTGATTACTAACTCAATGTCACTGGGTGATTCTGCATAATCACTTAGAAAATGAAGAAAAGTTGCAAATTTTGGAGGGATGTTTTACAAATCAGGGGGTAGCAAGTGCAGGTGTTGGCAATTTGGTGATTTAGAATATACTGCTCTGGCTTTTTAAAGTGTCCTATACAGCTTTGAATCCTTCTTAAATGTGTCTGGGCTGTCCCTAGCTGGGGCCAGGTCTGTGTGGTGCATTCATCTGCTTATTGGCAGTATTTATCTGCTCACTGGCAGGCACTGCCAAGTTCCTCTGTGCTATTTTGTGGTGGTGTTATAGGAGAGTTTTTATCCTTAGACAGTGTGAGAAATTTCTCCTTTATTTCACAGTGTAGATCTGTCTTAATCTGAAACAGTCCTGGACAGACCCAATCAGCTTATCTGTCTCAGTAAATTTAGTTTCTGTGGTGGCAACTGTGATGACTTCTGTAGCAAGAAGGAACAGAATACAGAGTACAGTACAGAATGATACACAATACAGAAGGGGTTTTGCAGGAACACATATTTTGCATTGTTTATTGCTCTTGGGATTGCACTTGTGATGTTCACTGTGAATGCTTGAAAAGCAATGAGAAGCCAATCCATATTTTTCCTTTTCCAAGGGCTTCTGGATCATGAGTGATACTAAAAGTTTGGTTAGCACAGTGAGTCCTTACCAGTCTTAAAATTTTTGGATGAAGTAGTATCTGTGAGAGAGAGCAAGTACTGAAGGTGACCGTGGTATTTCTAGGATCAACCAAACAAAATCATGAAGCACTGTAATTTTTCCTGTTCTGGGACAAAATTTCATTCAAACTGAGGTAGTTTGGTGTCTCTTACTAAGGAAATCTCTTAGAAGGAACTTTGCATCTGTTACAAGGGTTTGTTTGTGTCCAGAGGTTTATTCTGTGTTGGTTTTTTGGGTTTGTTGTTTTGTTTTGATTTTTTGGGAATTGATCTGAGGGTAAAAAGTAGCCCAAAAATACATATGTCATAATCTCAACAAGACTAATGTGGACTAACAGTGTTTCTGTTATGCTTAATGAAAGGTTTTTTCCTCTACACTCAGCCAGAAGGAAATAACCAAGAAGGCAGGAGGTGTTTTCAGAACTTCATCAGTCTCAACTTTTCAGGATGGGTTTATGGGAAATTGAACAAGACAGAGAGTACACCCTTGGTAATTCTTTAAATTCCTTCAATATAAAGCAGAGGAAAGAAATTACAATATGGATTTCTGTACTGTGTTACCTGATGACATTTGCAGTTATGTAGCTTCAAGGCTTTCTGTACTTCTCTGGAGTTGAAATTTTTGACCCATATTTATGACAGGTGAATAAGGTTTGAACACTTAAATTTTGCTTCTGTTGATCCAAAATTATTGGCTGTAATGAAAACTGGCAATTAGCTTTGTCATCCTCGTGTCAAATATAGGAGTCTCTCAGACCTGTCTTCAAACCGGAATTCAATTTATGCTTTATTTGTCTTTCTAGTCACTAGAAATGAGAGCAGATATTTGTTTTTTTTCTTGCACCGAGGTAGATGCCAGTAGTAGAAGCAATACTGGGTGATTTTCTTTGGTGTAGATCCACTTCATTGAAACTTTAGAAACTATGTAAACAAGATAAAATATCTAAGTATAAGCATTTAATATATACAGCTGCATTGTGTTACCACCATTCCTTTATCCAGGCTCACTTCCAGTCTTAAAAGACTCTGAGGACCACCTGTTTCACCTTGCTTCAATTCACTTACAGATCCTTTTCACCACAGATAATGTCACTCCCACTAACAGCTACTAGATGGGGTTCAGAAGCAAATTCCAAATAGAGACACTGGTAAATTCTTAAAATTTTTGACTAGAGATTTCAAGCCTGTCTCACCATGGAACAGAGTCATATTTGAACGGGGATCTTGAACAAGTGGCAAGAAATGCTCTGGTCTTCACAAAAGTGAAATTCATTATATGAAATACTTCAGCTTCTCATTTGCCTGTATGAGTCCTTATTCATAGACTTTCTCTGCCTTTGTTTCTCCAACTGGTCTTCTCAGCAGTGTTTCTGTTCTGACATGTTGCAACTGGAGATCATGTCTTGCTCTTTTATTTGTAGTTTTGGGCATCATCTGTGCTGTCTGCCCTATATTCATATAGAAAACTCCTGATACCCTGAATTGTCAGATTTAGTGGAATGTACACTTGCATCTTTTAAAAACAATGTTTTTTAAGAGTCACTGTGTTCTTCTGGATCCTTACTCCACTGCCAGGGTCTACAAACATGACATGTAAAAATTTGCTAGTATGTATAGTATAAGGAGCTTTTTTGGGTTGGGAGTGTTAAAATAATGTGGTGGTGGTGATTAGTAGAAAAGCAGAGAGGCAATTTAAAGGAATAGGTTAATATACTGACCATGTTGTGGTGGGTTCACCTTGGCCAGCCACTAACTCACTCCCCTTCTTCAACAGGACAGGGGAAAAACACAATGCCAAGGCCTAGCTGTTGAGAAAAGTCAGGGAGACTGGTCACCAGTTACCATCATGGTCAAAAGTAGACTTGGCTGAGGGAGAATTATTTTAATTTCCTGCCAATTACAGTAGATTTGTGTCGTGAGGAGCAAAGGCAAATTAAAACAAGATGTTCTACCATCCTCTTCCCCTGCTTCTCAAGTTCAGCTTCAGTTCTTCATTCCTGGCTCACCTACCTCACGCCCCACCCCAAGTGGCACAGCAGGATGGGGATGGGAGGTTGTAGTCAGTCCATAGCACATCCTCTCTGCTATTCCTTCCTCTTGACACTTTTTCCTTCCTGCAGCTTGGGTCCTGCCCATGGGCTGCAGTGCAGAGTCATTATTTATTCATATGTTCCTGTGCTCTCTGCTTTGGGCCTTATATTTTAATTGCTTTGTAAAAGAACCTGAAATCTGACAGTGGATAAAATGTTGTATTAGGCCATTTAACAGCTGGAAGTTGTGCTATTAACATCAAAACTGTAACAATTTGAATATAGTTGAATTGCCTCTTTCTACCTGTTTTCAGTTATAAATGCAATAGTGCATTAGGCTTTCTGTCTAGCTTAATCTACTTTGTGCTTTGTCCTTTTAATTTTCTTGCAAATTAAAAATGGTAATGTAGCCAAACAATTCTCTAAAGGTCCCTCGTCTCATTTTAAAGTAAAATGAAATATTTACGCCTGAAATGCTTTACATCTGAGTATTTAAATATAGTTTGTTATTCTTGATGTGGATTTTTTGGTGTGGGGTTTTTGCTGTTTATTTTTTGAGGGTTTTGTGTGTATGCGTGTGTGTGTTTGTTTGTGTGTTTTGTAAAGCAATCAAATCTGGAATTGATTTGGTTTCTTTCATTATGGATTTTTCACAAAAAATTTCACCAGAATTTTCACTCCTATGTTAGGCATGGTGTCTGCTCTTCTGAATTAAAATTTAATTGCCCTATTAGCATCACATCATAGTACAGATACTTCCAGGAAGTGGTGTTCATTGATGAGACTGGTGAATATAAACCTACTACCACCAGCACATTGCCTTTTTTTGCAAATAAGAGTTATTCCAAAAAGATTAAGTTCTGTTCCAAATAAAAATTCGACATTGATTCCATAAAACTTTTACCATCATCACTGAAGCAAATGGAAATAAGAATGGCTTGGTGGTTTTTTCTCAGATTGAGAGCTGAGTCCCATGACATGCAGGGAAATGTGCTCGGACCAGATCCAAAATCGCTGGCTGGAGTGGGTTCCACTAGGAACTGGGGAAAAAAGGAAATTTCTTTTGCCTGCTAATGCTGTGTGTGACACCAGTGGCAGCCTAGCTCTGTGTGGAGGGCCAGTTCTCCAAAGAGATTGGACACAACTGTGCTTAGCCACGGCCCAAGTTACCTGAATTACCAAGGATTTAACAGCACAGACTGCACTGACAAATCAGTCTCCACCTTGATCAAGTATTCGGGGCTCAAAATGACGTTGCCTATCATTGTTCATCAAATCACATTTCTCCATGAAACTTCAGCTTCTTGGCTCCTGGAACAGAACTGATGAAAGCTTAGGTGTGGTCTGATTAATGGTTTTACCATAAGCTTCTGCCCTTCCTGCCTGCATCTGTGGTTGTGTCTTGCATTATCTATCCCTAGATGATAAAATCATAGGATTTTATCATCTCTCTGCCTGGCAGGGCTTCTCTCTCCTCCTCCAGATCCCAGAGCTTCATTTGGCTCCTTTACTCCCTTTGGTCAGTAATTCTTTCATTGTTACCCCTCTAAAAGTTGGCCTTTGGCAGTATTTTGTTTTTAAAGTGTACTGCTTAGTAATTAATCTCAAATGAGAGCAAGAAGAGTCTGTTATGTGGTAATATACGATGGATTGTTGTATGGATAAAGAATGTCTCTAGTCTGTATACTTAAATAAAGTAGCCCTTCTTTGGGTCAGTTTTGTGCATATCATTCCTCCTGGGAAGTTACTTTGGATAAATCAAGAAACTAAGGTTTTGATCTGTGAAATTTAAGTGAAAGATGGGAATATAACTGCCTGGTAGACAAAGCTAAAGATAAAATCAGTAATAACAGTAGTTTGGCAAAAAAAGTATTGACTAACTTAAAAATCTTAAAAAATCTAATGAAAAGGATTTGTGAGGTGCCAAAACTGAGGTTATCTATTATAATTCTGCTATAAATCCATACCAAATTAGCAAAATCTCTCTCATGCCAGATATCTTTAAATAATCTTGCCTTTGCATGCACATACATTCCTTACTGCTCCTCAGAGCATTTGTTGATTGATGGGGGCTGTGTAAAGGCAAGAAAATTAGATTATCTATTCTGTTAAACACATTTCCATATCACTGTTGTTTCATTCTACTGCCTGAGCTCCCAGTAGGAACTTTAATTTTGTGTATATTTTTAAGAAACATTATTTCAAGCAAAAGTTTGGAAAAGCAGCTGTTTTTTAATTCTGACAGCCTAGACTATTCAGTATGACCTAAGGAGAAATGTTTTTTGGAAACCAAACTTTATGCTTGGCGTTTCCTATTGTGTTTTCCTTTCAGCTGAGAAAGGATGCACAAAGATACTTTCTGTGGGTTTAGGAAACAGATGATAGCATGCAAAGCCCCGTGTTTATATGCACTGTGTTGTCTTGACCTTTATTTAATGGTGTTTTTTGAAAACTTCAGAGCAGGTCAGTGGAGGGGTGTACTCAGTGTTTGAGGTCAGCAAGTGAAAACAAAGAGGGTCATCTGCCCCTTATTGTGTGTGTGAGGGGTGAGGGTTTGTATCTATTTGTTTGAGATTTTCTTAGCTGGTCTTCAAAGGAGGTAAAAAAAAAAAAAGAGTCAACATTATCTAATCAAAGCTGCTCGGTCAACTAATGACGTCAAGTAGTAACCTTCACCTTCACTTTCTCACCATATTTCCTTTGGACTAAAAGCTGTTTAATACAGCTAAAAATTACCTCATCCATCATAGCAATGTAGCCTTTTCTGTGCTTCACCATGTAGTGGGTTTATCAGCACTGGGCATGGGAATGAGGTGAAGAATAATTTCTTCTTTAATTGAATTTGCAGATTGGAATGTGGGGGGGAAGGGGGAGCAATGGGCTGTGCTGGCACCAGGCCAGCACCCCAAGTTGTCGGCTCCCTGGGAACAAAGAGTGCTGGAATCCCTGCACAGACCAGGTGCCAGGAGATGGAATAAGCGTGTTCAGTACTGGAGTTGTGTCTAACATGAATTTTGAGCTACAACAGTAATTTGGAGCAGAAACATGACCTGCATGTGGTCATGCTCCATGCTGACTTAGCTGCTGTGTCTGAGAAAGATGACTGCATTGTGTGATGAGAGTGGGTGTCAGGTGTTATCATGGGAAAATAAAAGCACTTATTACCTCGTGGTGTGATTTGTTCATGTGACCTTGCTGTTGGAAAGATTAATTTTGCCTTCTTGGTATCATTTTCAACAGCATGTCACTTCTTCCTGCAGTTTCCAATAAAAGTAATGAGGCTACTTAGGATACTCAGGGTTCACCTGATGTGCACATAGATAATTAGAGCAGGTGTCATTCTCAATTCAATTCCCAATATTGTAGACAATAATGTGGTATTGCTTCTGTGAAAGGGAAGCTGGTAATTGTCAAATACTTAAAAATTAGCAGTTAAATTGCAGTTGGCAAGTCCTTGTAGCAGCATTTTTTTTCTGTTGTTGTTTTGCTTGTTGCTTATGCCAGTGTAGAATATGAGAATCACAGATTTGTTTTTTCCTCAGAATATGGCGGCATGGGTTTGGACTTCTCCTATAATATTGCAGTGGCAGAAGAACTGGGAAATATCCGCTGTGGAGGTGTTGCCATGGCTATTGGAGTGCAAGCTGGCATGGCTACCCCTGCTCTTACAAGGTAATTTTCAGGAAGTTTGGTTTATCCTAAAACCTAATTGTCATGAGTAGAAAAAACCAATACTGTTTAGATTCACTGTCTAGTTGCTATTCAGTAATGCCTGAGGAAAGAACCTACTCTCTACTTCTCTCAGTTTGCTTTAGGAGAGAAAATACTTTTTTTTTTTAATGCTAGAGTTATATTACTTATATGCTAAAACATAAACCTTGTTTAGTAGTAGATGATGTGTTTACAAATACAGAATCTTGGTGCCGCAACCAATTAAAAAAAATCTAATTCCAGAATCCAATTTGTTCATGTTTGTCTTTTTTCTTATATCCCAGTGCAGTAATACTGGGGATGCACTTAGTTGTAATTATTAGGATCAGTCTAATTCTGCTTTATAATTTACTTGCTCTTTTTCCAGCTTTGCAAGGTGTCAGTCCTAAAGTTGTAGCACATATGTCATGCTTCCTAAATATGCCCATTCTAGACAATTAATCATTTTTCTTTTCCTCATCAGCTACGTCAGTGTTCCCATTTTAATCACTTACTATCATTCAGGCTCCTGCTTTTTCTTAATCTGATTTGTTGGGGTTTTTTCCTCCCTCAATGAAAGGGGCAGTTACCAACTTCTTCATGTAGTAGTTTCGCAGACATTCTGTGTCGTAACAGCAGTTCTTAAAACTAGAGTGGGGCAAGTGGCTGATCCAGCCGTTTGCCCCTGGAATTTGGATACACCTAAAATTCTGGAAGATGAGCATGGGAATTAAATTCTAGTAATTATGTTGAAATTGGGAATTTCTCTGCACGAAACAGATATACCAGAAGGGAAGTTTTACTCAGAAGAACATTTTAGGGATTTTTTGGTAATTTCCAGGGCGTTGTTGACTTTTTTCCCATTCTGAATGAAAATGCCTGTAAATCTACTGTAGAGTCTGGAATATAAGCTCTACTCTCTTGACATCTGCTTATCCTGCTGTATGTGTGACTTTGGAGGTCTTATCTACAACAAACTTTAAGAAAAGTTTTCTTCTCCTTTATGTAATGCACCAAAAGCTTGCTAAATGCATGGAGTTCAGTATGTCTGTTGCAACAGTTGCTTAGCTATAGTCCAACTGAGAATAAGAATAGTATTTTAAAAGACTTCAGACAGTACTACCTTGCCCCCATGACAGCCTTTTATTCAGGGGTTTAAAGAAAATCTGTGGGTAAAAGAAAACGGGATTTTGTTCCGTTGCAGTTTTTTGGCCTTCTGTTATTCTGTTCTGCTGTAGTAAAACAGTGAAGTTATTCATATTTGTGCTAGTGAAATCCTACAGTGGAAGTTCTTGGAAAATAAGAGTGAAATTGTTCTTAACTTGATGAAATCTTTATTTGAATTTGTATCTGCATTATTGAATTTTTCCTCCACTGCTGAGCCAATTCCATTGGCTATTTATACAGATCAATGCCCCCTACACACATAAAAGTGAAACTTGGTAATGAAAAGAGAAAGCTGGTTGCTACAGGAAATTTTCCCTGCGTGCATCTTTACCTCATGCTGTGTAGTGGGAGGGCCAACTGCTTGTCCTGGGTTGTGGATTCAAATGGCACCCACGTCCTGGATGGTTTCTTTAAAAGTATCTGTGTACTGTGGGGATTCTAAACACTTTCGCAGAGATAAGTCACGTTTTGCATTGACTGTGCGTTGTTGCACAAATCAAACAATATTGTGAGAATCAACCACCAACCCCTAAAAATGCTCTGTAGCTCTTTGTTGGCTTTCGTAACTTTGGGCTTGGTTCAGCATTCATCCAGCACATACTGAGTGTACTACAAACCAACTTCATGAATGTGATTCCTGTAATTCCAGAATCCCCTAAGTGAAGCAGTAGGACTCTCTAAATTTAAGAACTAAATACAAAATGCTTTGTCAGCAGTGATCTGACCTTTGATGGTACGGAACCCAACTTTCTGCCAGGTCTTTCAAATGCATCCAGATATAACACTTGCCTTACTTGCTAACAGAGTGGACAAAGCAGCTCCTAGCTGAGGCAGTGAATGATATGTGTTTCTCAGAGCTTATAGGCTAACCTGCAGGGTGTCACATCTGTAGTGATACCAGATCAGTGTAGAGCTCCTCATCTCAGCAGTAGGCAGTGAACTTTACTTCCCCCCCCTCACCCATGTTTAAAGGCAAATAGTACGGATAATGATGATTATTTAGTGGGAAGAGAATGCTTTTCTGTGTCATCACTGATGCTTTCTCCACCCTCATTAACAGCATAGCTGGGAATTAATATCAAAAAAGTTAGTTTTACTATCTGATGTATTATTTGCTGTAAAGGAGAGAAGCTGCAGCTGACAATTAGAACATATAACCAGAACTGTGTGGATCACAGAAGTGTTACATCTGTGTTTTGGCATGGGTTTACTTTTCTTTTACCCTCTAATTACAAGATTGTATTCCACTGGGATTTTTGTCTTTGTTTTCATGACATTCCACCAATGTCAGTCATAATGTATGGAGCAAGAAAGGATGAATCACTTTCATGCAAGTCAGTGTGTCAGAATCTCACACTTGGGACTTTTGTGTTACACAGGATCAACAGGATTCATTGACTGTAGATTTGTGTGTGTGTATGGATATCCAAATACATAGAAATATATTTTAGAGTGATGCTAGGGCTGCACAGTTAATCACATGGGAAAGCAACCTCTGGGGTATGGCCCCAACCAGAAAGCAGATGTGGTCGAGTCTGTCTTGAGCCAGAGCATGATCTCCTTGAAAACAGAGTTTTCTAATTCTGGAGCTGTTAAACTGGGAAGAAGTGGGTGTTGCATTTGTGCAAACCTGAGCTTTTTCTGGGATGCCTTTAAGATAGGTAGAATTTTACAGAAGTGACATATTTCTAACACAAAAGCTAGCAGCTGAGCAAGAAGCTACTTGTCTCCTGCAAGGCACAGAGACCCACCATCTTGTGAAGATAGTGTTGCCCAACTTTTTTCTGATTACAAAATATCTTCTATAGCCGCATTTTTGAAAAGAACTGAAAGGTTTTCTGGAACTCAAAACAAAAAAAGACATCAAACCAAAAATATTATTCTAAGCAAAGTTCTTGCTGTGAAAATCTTCTGTTGAAATGCTAAAGGTTAGCATAGTTTCAAGCATCAGAAAGCATTGCCAAAAATCACCCCTATCTGCTCTCATAATCTGATTTTCCATGTTGTTGATTGGGTTGTTTGGGGTTTTTTTTGACAAATGAATGTGCAGCTAGCCATACTTGATCATGCCCCATGGAAAATTTAAAAACAAAGTATGCTGCCTAACAGACATGGGAACTTTGTTCTAACAGTATGTTAGAGGAAGGAGTGAGCACTCCAAACTTGCTTCTTGTATTCATTTGGGATTGCTGCTGTGATTTTCAGCAGGGACAGGACTGGGAATTGAGGTCCTTGTGTGCACCAAGTGGAAGTGTCTTCCAGATCCCAGTGTGTTCTCAGGCTGCCCCATGTCCTTTGTGCCAGGGTTGGTTGGAGGGGGTGACTTAGCTTGAATGGCACCTCTCCTTTGGAAGTACTGGGACAATGTTTTAGAAGGAGGCCCCAGCAAGCCTAAGGAGGCGAATGGTGATGATGACCTGAGAAGCCTCACAACAAAGAGGAGGCTGAGGAGGAACTTGAATTCATGGATTCCTGGACACATAGACATTTCATGACCCAAGGAATTTTCCAGTCGCACAAGAAAGGTTCGAGAACTACACTGTGAACTCACCATTCACACTGCAAGAAGAATTCAGTGAATGTTAATTAGGACAAAATCAAGCATGAAATGAGATTTAGCATATTTTGAATGGATACAATCTTCTAAACAATGGGAAAACAGCATGTGCCTCTTAAGTGAACTTAAACACAGCCAAGTGAAATTTTAGTGTTAAAATACCATCAACAGTTTGCTGTTTCCCTCTTTATTTTTGTGGACATAGAACAGCTGAGAAGAAGCATTAATGGATTTTACTGTGTGATTTAAATGCAGATGCGAAATACAAATAATTTCAATACAAGTATTTGCAGATGGTGGCCATCACATGTCAGAACTTTTCAGTCACCACTAAAAACCTGGCAAAGAGATGGTGCAAAAGTCAGATGATAAACAGAGAACAGGTCCTCCATCGTGGCTAGCTGCAGAGTGGTGCAGGAGCATTGAGGAGAATCATCAGGGGTTATGTTTACTTAGATCTGGAACTTTTAAAGCAACAATCATAAAGATAGATTCTGGGCATCTAGACCACAAGTTTCTGTGGGGGCAAGATGCCTGAATTCTGTTTAAAACTTCTTTGAAATGATTGTGACTGCATTTCTGGTGAAGACTGAATCACAGCTTTGGAGGGTATCTAGTCTACCTTTTGGCTCTGGGACAGCTTTTACCTGGTCATAGGAAAATTGATCACTGTGTGTGTAGAACAAAATTTGTAACTAACTTCTGAATAAAATTTACCTTCATAAGGTTTTAATATCCTATCTTTTTCATTATATTGTTGCAGGTTTGGTTCTCATGAGTTGAAAAAACAGTTCCTCATGCCCACTATAGCTGGTGATTTTGTGGCTTGCTTGGGAGTCAGCGAACCTGGAGCTGGGTCAGATGTCGCAAGTAAGTGAACCTAGCAAACTGCCAGGTTTAGACAGCCTGATGTTTTAATGGGAAGAATCTGTTCTTCCTGACCCTCACTTGGCCCCTCCTTCGTAAGAAACAAAAGGAAGGAAAGCCTGATGTGGTGAGGGCAAAAAGGAACGTTCCAGGAACATAACACATACTTCTCATGCATCAAAAAGCAATCCATTTTAACATATTTATCAGGTGAATCAATGGAGTAACCTTGTATAGGCTGAGCACAACAGATTAATGCAGCTTTTATGCTGGCCCCAGTTTTCCTCTAGTGCTGTCCTGCTCTGTCCAGGCTCACCAGTGGCAGGAGCACTCCAGCACCTCACCAGCTGCACAGCCACCGTCAGTCATACACTCTAGATGTACATGAGAGGGAACATGACCTGTTCAGCTGTACTAGAACTTGGGCTGCCTTGACAAAAACCTCTCCACTGAATGGGGCAAACTACAGAGCCACTCTGTTATGAAAATGAAAGTGAAAATAACTTTCATAATGATTTCGTCCTGTTCATCCTTACCTCACCTCAGCCCCTTCTGTTATTCCTGTGAAGCAAAAATATCTCTCAGCTGGTGATGGCTTTATATAGAGCTAATGAAGAATTTGCTATGTCAAATCTGTTATCTTCATGATTTACTTACTTTGCATGCAACTGTTTTTCTTGGTTTAATGCAGGAATATGTTTAGAAACCAGGACAAATGAAACTATTATTCTGAAGTGCCTAAGGCAGTAGAAAATTTGAAAAATTAAATCAAAACAGATACGGTAGAAAAAGAAAAGATGTCTCCTCTGATGATGAGTCAAGGACTTCACAGAAAAGGGAATGATAAGTGGCCACTTCTAGAGGTTTAGTTGTGGGACAGAGTATGGCTGAGTTGAATACATTGTGTTCTTACAAATTGCTGAGACATCTTCCTGCAGACAAACTTGCAAAGTATGACAGACATTTTTTTTATCTGAGGAGTCCTATATGACCAAACTCCTGTTGTTTTCCCAAGGCAAATAGATAAACATCCAGTGCTTGAGCAAGGGTGCAACAGGTAGATTTCAAGAATGTTAATGTGGATAATGAAATAATGGGACTCAATCTTTCTGCATAATTTATTGCTGTTTTCTTTTCTGGGTTAATTGAATTTATTCATAAGAAAAATGCCATAATTTTAGTAAACTTATTTAGTAGACTTATGTATTATTTATAACTATTAAGCATTATTATTAATAATACTTAATAATTATAAATAATATATATTAAAATATTACATTTCAATATTAATTAAACTATCATTATTGCTTGTTATAATTTAAATATTATTAAGATGTAAATAATAAATCTTATAATAGTACTTATCTATTTATTAAAGTAATTATAAATTTGAATTTTGCTAATGTAAGAAATACAACATCATTTATTTTAATAAAAGCCTCTCTCATTTAATTAGATGATTATCAGAAAATTCTGAATAGGAATTTAATTTTTTTGATGCAGTGTTCCAGAAAATAAGTAACATAAATATTCCTTCAGCAGCACCTTGTTTACCGTCTAGTTAGAGTGGTATGACACACTTAGATTTATGCAGTTAAAAACAAATTTGGAATCAAAGAGAATTATCTAATGAACTTCTGCTGCAGCTTGGAGACACAGTGCAGGATGAAATGGCAATACTTTTTGCCCTGTCCTGGAAGATTTGCTCCCTGATATAAATGCCAAATCCAGTTTACAGTGCTTCTGAAGGGCAATTAAATGGACAACTTAGACATGAGCAGCTATAGCTTGTGTTCTGAGTTGCACCACTTTGCACCATCTCCAGATGGCCCAGCTGTAAAGTCACTGAGCTGTGTGACACTGCACTTGGTGCTTCCTTGTGTTGCTCATGCTATTGGGATGTTTGTCTCCTTAGGAGAAGTGAAGGGACATAGCAACTGTTCACAAGTGAAGGCTGGGGACGTGCTTCTGCCATGTGAGCCAGTATATTTTAAACAGACACAGACTAAGAATGACACAGAGTAAGGTACCTCTCACATTTTTTCCTGCAGTTCCAAAATTACTGAAAGTGATACAAACACAGAAGACCAAAACAATGTTTACATGAGAACTGAAATGTGCCTCAAACGGATTTATTCAGAATTCGACAGAACAGAAAGGACTGTGTATATTCGTCTATTACAAAATTCATGTCAATTTGAAGGAACACCTGTCTGCTTTCAAGTGTAGTTGTTCTGCATTGTGCATAGTAGTGACTCTGTGCATCAAAACTAGCACAGAGTTGGCTTGAGAAGAAAAACAGAACAGTACAGATGGTACAGAAAATGTCCTTAATTTCTGGATTCTGGTACTACAAAGCATAAACATTTTTGTCAGTTTGAATGATATTCAAACTCATTCTATCTCACTCTGATTCCACAATTTATAGGATGTAGTCTGTGGGGATATATAAGAACATATCATGGAAAACACGTCCTCTTTCTTCAGGTTATGTCCGGGTGTCTGCAACTAGTAACACTGTTCATGTCTACCTCTTTAACATAAATATCTTGCTCCATTTTGTCTCAGTGGAATCCAGCCTTTCTGGGAATCCTTGCTTTTCTGGGATGAGGTGGTCTTTTCGGAACATAAATCCCCAGAATTTCACATGATGTCTATAATATACAAATATGTTTCCAACCCAAGTAGAAGTATTGCTCTCCACTACATGATGTTACACAACAGCTAGCAGACTTGTGAATCCTGTCATTAACTGTGGATCATCTTCATTGCCAGTTTTCTATTGAAACATTGCAGGATTTAGCAATCACTTTTATAACTTTGTGTCTGAGTACTTGTACTTGCCATGTTGAATTTGAAAACTTGAGATCATTCCTTTCTTTCTGGGCCATATTTCAGTTGTCTGTGCTGCTGATGTCCCCCGTGTTTGTGTCACAAACAAATTTAATTAGTGTATTCCTATCCTTTTAAAGATCATTAATGCAAATGTTCAGTAGGTTTTGTCCAGAGGGTGATATCCAAGGAGGGGCTTAACTAGTACTCTCCCTGCACATCTGAACTTCCTCTTTTAATGTAATCTGATGCAATTTCTGCTTTGCCAAGTTCCTCATGCACATTTTCACTTTTGTCCTAATTCTTATCTTTTCAAATTTTAATTCATAGTTTCCTAGTAGTGTCAATTTCACTTGCTTGGGTCCAATAGGATTTTTCTCCAGAAAATCCAATTTCGTAGTATATCAGATTGGATTTAAATAAGATACCATGGGTAAATTGAATTCTCTTTTCTTTCCAAATGTATTTTGAGGCTCTGCAGATTGCCCAAACAAGAAACCTCTGTTTTCACTAGTTTCAGTGTCTGTACAGTCTTTCTTGTAGGTGTTTTGCTTTGTCAACCATACTGTGAATCTATCTGTAGTCTCCTGTGAAATATTTCTTTTCTTGAAGTATCGTCTATATGCCTCATTTCTTTCCCATCCTCTTTTCATTTCCGTGTCTGAAACAGTTTTGTTTGTCACCACAATCTTCCTTGATTTTGTTGGTTTTCATCTGCAGGATTTAACTTAGTTCAACCTGTTGCAGTACTTACCTTCTGACCTCCAAATTGTAGCTTACTTTCATGACTAATCTTGTTCATTTCCTGCAAGTAATTTCCTGGGTTTTGAAAGGATTATTCATTCATTTAGACTTGAAGGTATTTCTTTAAAGTTTTTGGGTTTTTTTTCTCCCTACACTGATGATGTAAATTTCAGATATGTGTTCTTCATATTTTACTTTAAGGATGTGTGTTGCCTATCTTTGACTGTAATACTGACCTTAAAAGTTGAAGCCAACCTTACCTTTAGTCAAATCTATTTAGATGCATGGCTGGACTCGAGTGCAGTGAAGAAGAAAATTGAGGCTCAAGTACGTGTGATTTGAACAGTGATGTGAGCAGCCCTGGTTGCTTATATGGCACCAGGTGTATCATTCACCTCTGGTGATGCCTTGTGCTCTTTACTAGAAGGGCTGCCCAGAGCATGCTGTGTAAGAGATTGTGACAGTCAGTGATGTGGGGCTGTAAAAATGAGTTATGGAGCACCTACTGAAGTAACCTTTTCCCAGACCTATGCTCTATCAGGGAAAATAATTGGTCAAATATTCCAAATTATCTTCATAGCCATATTCCTGAGTCCATTTGACCATAGTAAATTGTTAAGTAGAGGGTTTTTTTAGGTTATTTTAAACATAAAACTTATGTGTTTTAAGATAATCTTTCTTCTAATTAAAGAGAATCAGTTCTTCACAAGATCATTTAAAATAGTTGTTTCTCAAGTGTTTGAAGCAAACTGAACAATTGAATCTGGAGTTCTTGAACATTCTCATTAGTAAGGCATTTTGTCTTTACTCTCTATTTGGGTGGTTAGGCCCCAGTGACGCCATGCCTGCAAGAACTATTTACATTTGTGGTAACATCACAGGGCTGATTGTTCCTTTGCAGACCTTCTGTGGGACTTCTATCTAATCTCTTCAGTAGCTGCTCCTCAGCAAAGGGATGTGTGATGTAAATCACTGTGTATGCTCCCATCCTTGTCACACCATTTCAGTACAGGCATATTTCTTACTCCAGCTTGTGTGTGTCCTTCATTTATTATTTAGTCTCCATGTATATGAGTGTCCAATGTCTGTGTCCATGTATCATGAGTGCCAGTACTTTAGATTACTTAAGCTTCTTGGCATTCCTTATTATACAGATTTCATATCGAGTCCCTTGGACAGATTTGCCAGTCCTTTCATTGGGTGAGTTCCTCAATGTCTGCTGGTTTTATCCACATGATCACTATCTCTTTCCCTTGCTATTCATCATTATCAGCTACTACATTTCTTTAGCCACAGCTATATCCCATACTTGCTTATTTTATACCTTATACAGTTTTCTCCCATCATTTTTCTCCTGTGCCTTCATGGACAAGACTAATTTTCAGCCGTGCTGGCCTCAGTTCCAGTTTATCTCCTAAATGAGGATCAGCTACTTGGGTTTGCTTTTGGTTTGTGTTTAGAGCCCTGGGGAAGAATGTGCATGTGCAGGCTGAGGTGATTGTGTATGAAAGTGTAACCAGATGACTTAAACATGCCTGCCCACTCCACTTGGTGTCTGCCTCCCACCCTTCAAGTCTATGATCCCCTTTCAGTGGATGGTCTCTTATGGACTTCATAGCCTTGTTAGATTTGCAGGTGCTATTAGGAGTGTGGTAGGGTTCTCTTATGCCATCACCCACTTGTAGCTGGATATCTGTTGGAGAGGCTTCATCAATGGGGTTCTTGTTGAAGGAGTTCAGTTTTAGGGAAAAGAAGGCAGCCCTTTGGAAACTCTGATGGAGGATGAATAATAACTAAGGATTCTCTCTGTCTGTCTGTTGCAGCTAGGGCTGCTTGCAGCATGATGTGAACCGTTACAGATGAAAATAAGATTGTTTTTTGCCGGGCTGTATAAATAGCAGGTGTTTAGAACTCTTTCATGTCCAGAAGCTCATTGCAGTCAGACTTGGCCTTTAATAGTTTACCAGCTTTGAAGGTATTGCAGCACCATGACCAAGAGCATGCAGGACGTGCATGTTGGTTTATGTTTATACATTCACAGGTACTGAGGCTTGTGTTTGCTTAAGTCATGACTCTGGAATTAATGGCCTCCTCAGGACTAAGGTACACAGTAAGAGAAACTCTAATAAATCATCTCACAGTGAAATGCTTCTGTCCCAAGTTTTTGACCACCACAATTACTTAGAAAGTTTTCTGCTCTCATCCACTGGGATGAAGACTCCATCTAAAGGAAGGTGGGAGAAGTGGTCCTGTTTCCCTGGCTTGCCTTCTGAGAGTTGTCCAGACTGGTTTGCCTTATGGCCTGGAAGGGTTATAGGACAGGGGGTATGACAGAGAACCAAATCATTTTCTGTCTGAGAGCAAGGGAGTGACCCTGCCAGTCATTCCTGGACCAACATACCCCTCCTTCACAAGAATAACCCTTCATTTCCTGTGTTTTGAAATAGGTATCAAGACAACGGCTGTGAGAAAGGGCGATGAATATGTCATAAATGGTGGTAAGATGTGGATTACATCCGGGAGCCAGGCAGACTGGATGTGCCTCCTGGCAAACACCAGCGAAGGACCTCCCCATCGAAATAAATCTCTCATATGTGTGCCAATGAATCTACCTGGTAATAACACAGAGCTCTTTGTCTTCTCATTTGATTTTACTGGTGGTTTTTGTATGCCTAATACAAGAAGGAAAGGTGTTTAACCAAGAATGTATTTAGAGAAGTTATTCAGATACATTTTCATGGCGATGATTCACAACCATACCAAAGTAAAAGGATAAAAAGTTTAGAGATTTCAAACTTGAGAAACACCTCTCAAAACAAGCCCAAGCCTAGCAATTCAGGTGAAGACGTGGAAGAAATATATCCTGAGCTAAGGGTACCAGTTTCAGTGATACAGTCCACACAGTGTCTGTTCCACACAGTGTCTGTTCCTGAGTCATCTGCAGACCTTGCAGAATGCACAAGTGCTGTGTGCATAAAGAACATCATCCAGAGAGGATGCAGTTAAGATTGTACTGGTGCAGATCTTTTGCAGTTTTGACACCTATTCAAATGTTCTTAAACCTTTTCAGTTTTCACTCATTTTAATATTTTATAATATTCAATATATTAATTTATGCAGTATAAAACATATAGTATATTTAATTTTTAATTAATGTTTATTTTATGCAAAGAAACAGTTTAATACCATTTAATATTTATTAAATTTAGAATAGTGTATATTAATGCATTTATATATAAAATATTTATACTCAGGGCTCTTCTGTTCATTTAATTCAGAGTATTTTACACATGAAATATGTGCCATTATTGGCATTTCACATGTAGAACACCACCATAGCAGTGAAGTGAAGGTCTTTATATTCACTTAATGAATTAGACTGAGAACAAAACCCAGGTCTCCAGTGTTGCAAAAGAGGACAATGAGAGCTTCTTAATGGGAATGTCTTCTAAGTGAATTTCAGCATGGAGTAAGTCGAGCAAGTGAGTTGCCTTGGGAATTGTGAGCTTCTGCTACCTGTGCTCATGCAAGACAGGCTTTGAATGGGAGCTCATGGCAGACAGAGCTGAGCTGCTTCCCTAGCTGTGAACTTCATCCTTACTGAGAAGTGATGAGTGAACATGTAACTCAGAGCCAGAATTTCAGAAATCTGAAATCATTTATCAGCCATCTGCTGATAAATGAATGAAGGAGTCAGAATGTAAATGCAGCACTACTTCTCTGAGATCAATCTTCCTGGAACAACAAGGCAGCTGACCCACAGGTGGTGGCAGATAAAATATATAGGAATTGACTTAGAGGTTTTCAGCTACTTTGCTTACTCCGAAAAGACACAAGTTGTCATAGCTCTAGGAGAGGGGAGATGTAAGATCTTACAGCTTACACACAGACCTTCTTTACCTGCATTAAATAGATTTAGAGTAGAAAAAGTGCCTGAGACACCTTAAGCTGATCTGCAGAGGTGTACAAGTCTTCCTAGGAACAAAATTTGTGCTCCTCAAAATGCATGTGTATTAATTCTTCTGTGATTATATGCGTATTTACCTCCAAAGGGGTCACAGTACCAAGATTGGTGACCTTTTGAAATGAAGTATTAAGACTGTTGATTGTGCTCAGTGGGTGAGTCATGTCAGAAGTGAGATTTTTCAGGAAGCTCCATCTGGTTTGATACATCCTAAGGATGTCTGCCTGCTAAAGATTGTGCTCTGTGGAGGGCGGCAGGCCAAGGCTGTACAGGAAGTGTCTGGAGGACATCACCGAGTGATGCACTCTCAAACGTCTGTGGATGTATGTGTGTCAGAGCTCACAAACAACGGCAGTGGAGAGCAAATGTGTAATGTCTGACTCACCTCTGCAGGCATCAGCCTATATGGCTGGGTAAGGAAGGATCTGTGGTATATTTTTGCTAAAAATCTAAGTTGTTTTGTTTTTATATAGTGTGGTGGGAAAAAAAAAGAGAGAGAAAAAGATTTCAAGTCTGAAAGTGAATTATTAATTTCAGCAATTGGCAGTTTATTGGATAGACAAAGTAGGATTTGCTTCTTCTAATTTTAGGTATTTATACTCTCTAATTTGGGCTGAAGCAAATCGTGGTCTAGATTTGACAGACACTGCTAAATATGTTTCTCATTAAGGAAATTTGGATAACAGCACTGTAGATCCACAATAGATATCCAAATTAAGTGAATTAAAGTGATGTCTTTAAAAAGCAGCTGAATTTCTCATATAATGAAAGAGAATCTCACAAGTTGCAAAATATCTGTTTGTGTATAGACAAATGGCTTGCAGCCCTGATCTGGTAGCTATTGGCCCTCTGGTTTGTCCTCTGAGTCCTCAGATAGCTCTAGGGGAGATTGCAAGGAGGAGTTAATAAAGAGAAGAGCAACCAGGAAAAGAGAACAAGCAATGTTCCTTGGATTGCAATTTAAAATGTGTCTGTTTCCATTTGTAATGGCACTAAATGGTGTCAGGAGAGAGAAACTGCCTTTCCCTCAAGATAGAATATAGGAAATAAAAAAGATTGTCAGAAGGCAGGAGGAATGGGAGAAATTGAAAAATCAAAGACACTCGGGAAGAACTGCCCAGGCAGAGAAACAGCAATCCATCTCAGTGATACTGGTGCAAGTAGCTCAAATGGCTCTGTTAGGGTGATTTTAGTAAGTCAGGTGCTTGGCCTTGTTAAATTGAGATTTGTGAGTTATTGTGTGTGATTTATTTAATACAGACAAACACCAGGAGTTATCTGGGCCCATAATTTCTACTGCTGCCAGTAATTTTTAATTTGTAGTACCCTGTATGAAGCGAAGGAAGATAATTAAATGAAGGGAGATTTTGATGCCCCCATAGTGGCCGAAGAGATGATTATGTACGATTGTCTTCCACGATGTAAAGCATGTGCTGCCCTCAGACGGGGCATCACACGAGACTGATGCAGCTTGGTCTCCTTGTGGGTGAGAGCCCTGAATTAAGAGCAAGTGAAACTGGTAGGGCATGACAAAGGGGGATGCTGCTGCACCCAAGAAAATTGAACACAAAACCCAACCTGGAAGAATTGCAGGTAGAAATCGTTTGCACATTTAGGTCCTCTAACCAAGCCTGGAAGAGCTTTCTTCAGTAGTTGTTGCTGTACGTGGATCTGGGAAGTAAACAACAGGATTGATGTAGCAATGTAATGAACTGGCAGTGGTTGTGCTTTCTTGAGGAGAGTCCTGTTAAACCACCCACTAACAAGAGCAGTAAGTGCATCTTCGTACGGGTAAGGAGCAATTATTGCATAAAGCCAGTTGGCTTTAGACCATACATGACCTCTGCGACTCAAAGAAATCAAATAGCAATATTCCAGTGGGAAACAATGTTCCAGATTTCATCTGGGCTTGTAAATTGCTCCATGTGTGGTTATTTAGCTCTGCTTTTAATATGGAAACAAACCACAAATGCTTTTTTGGCAGACTGAGTACAAATTTCCGGATAATTTTCAATTCAAGAGTCAAGAATTTTTATACAGCTCTCCTGATTTTATTCCTGCATTGATCATATATCAAAGGTAGTCTTCCTAATACATAATCTGTTTACAGATTGGTTGGTGAAGAAAAGAATTCCTGAGTGGAACTTGTGGAAGTCTGTGTGGACCTTGTTCTCAGAGCAGTCTTGGCATTTGTAAATACTGTCGGTTTTTCATCTCTGTGAAGAGATGAAAATTTCCATAGCCTTATTTACTTATTTCACTTTCATGGTGCAGCCAGAGAGAGTAAATTTGAAGCAAATTACTGCCAACTTCTGCCTGCAAAACCAGAGTAATTTTTACATGGCTTAAGGCTTCCTGCGAGTAAAAGTTGAGACATCTGTATTAGTTCAGAAAGAAATGTTCTCTGAAAGCTGTGAAGAGTAGCAAGATATGAACAAGTACAGAGGGACCACAACAATCTGTGTGGTGACCAACCAGCTTCTATTGAGCCATGGCAGAGAGTAGTAGAGAATTGAAAAAGAATAAAGAGGAAAATAACAACAGAATACCTCCTCATCATAAAGCTGGTTGGAATAACGTGTACATGAGTAGTAAAGAGCTTTGGTTTTCTGGCAAAGATACATATGCTGAGTTGGAGGACTGTTTTACTACATGTACAGACTTGTCAGATGTAATTAATGTGTTATGCACAAATCCTTATGCCTGATTGCTGTCCTTCTTTTGCTTTTGAAACATTCTTGAATTTCACCCTGAATGTTTGAATTAGCTCCAGATCAACTGGAGGGAGATAAAAGCTGAATACAGGAGAATTGCCACGGGAAAACCGTGGGTGCCTGTCAAACTCTCGTGGCACATGGTGTAAGCCATGCTTGCAACAGCAATAACAACAGCAAGAAAGAACTTGTAGCCATGAAAGAACAAACAACGGGAAGGAGCCCTGCCTGGTGTGCAAGGCAGCTGAAGCCTTCCTTGGCCAGACCTGCGTGAACCAGGTTCATCTTCAACAGACCAATGCACGTGGGGTCAGAGTCAGTGCTGGGCAGAGAGCTCTGAGGGGAAGCAAACCCTCCTCACAAACTTACACACATGAGAACTCAGAGTGATCACTGTACCAGGAAAAATCAGTGTAGGGTAGGAAGGGGAGGATAAATGAAGGAGGGAAGGAAGAGGATTTCCAGGAGGAGAAATACTCGGAGCTGCAGCCTAGAACGTAGCTCTGTTTTTGTCCTTACTGAGTATTTTTGTACTGTTTCATAGCAGTGCAGGCACTTGGCAAATATTGCCAAATTGAATATCAGCATTTTATTATAATGCTGGATAAAAATCAAACATAAATAAATATTGCATTGTTTGAAGACCTGTGTAGAGTAAGATTATTGCAACTAGGGACATAATGAAAAGTGGGACTTTTACATTTAAAGTTTCTGATTTGCTGGTTTAATAAAGTGGAAAAACCTTTTAAAATAGGATTTAGGCCATTTTACTCCAGACTACTGTTATGTTTTTCCTAAAGGTAGACTTCATTGTTGTCTTGGAACATACATTCACATCTGCAGACTACTTGTTCATGGTGCTTCTATTTTTTTGTGTTTTTTCTCCTATGCTTTTCTCTTCAGGCGTTCATGTTGCTAAAAAGATAGACAAACTGGGTATGAGGTCATCAGACACAGCTCAGATATTTTTTGAAGATGTAAGGGTCCCCTGCAAAAACCTCATCGGTGAGGAAGGAAAGGGGTTTACATACCAGATGCTGCAATTCCAAGAAGAGCGGCTGTGGGGAGCAGCCAGTGGTAAGTCATCGTTGGTGCTTCTGCAGCCGGGCAGGGACACAGGGGTCACTCTTCACATGACTAACAGCACTTTCCTTTCCGTGTAAGTTGCAACGACCTTTTGGGATCTGTTTTTGAAATCCGTCATAGCCTGGATACAGACGACATTCCCTTTCTGCAGAAAATATTTTGTGAGCCATTGCAGAGGCTCTTTTTGCCCTGTTTCTTTTTCTTGGTGCTTCTCTGCTGATAAGAAAATATGGCATCATGTTATGTCTGTTACAAATATAGTGCAAAGGCTGTTAAAATACTGGCATAAAATAGAAGGATGGTGACTTTTCCTGTAGTACAGTGAGTTATGCTTATCATGGATTTCAGAAAATTAACTTATTGGCCGCGTAAAGAAGTGGCTCTTGCAGGATGTCAGAGCTTTGTTTTCGAGATCTGTTTTACCTCTGTACACTTTGGACATAAGTGGCACAGCACCACATTGCTTTCCCTGAAGTTATGTTGTCACAGAGTTTATGTTACTCAGAACTCATGCTGTACTCAAATCCATGTATTTGGGTTATATGGATTCTGGATATTCCAGGAAACCAGATCCAAGTCTGGACTGTCTATTTTCAGCCTGCAAACTTTCCCCCTAGTGTTTGCTCCTTCAAGTTAAATATAATGTGGTTCACTGTAAGAAGATTGGTCCTCTTTAGATTCCAGGGTTGTCTAAATAATGCCACTGTATTAATGCTCTTGTGCATTCCCTGTCTGTCACTGTCTGTGTGTGGCTGGGGAATTGAGCATTCTAAGAAGTGGTGTTTTGATTCAGTGAACAAATGAAAAAAACACTCACTGTTTGGGTTCATCCCAGACCAAATATTTTGGAATTCAAGTGCCTTTAAAAAAAAAAGGGTTTTGAGACGAAGTTCTTGGTTCAGCCTGAGATAAATAGTACATGTGTGAGTAGTTTTAGCAAAGGGCAGGAGGTTACACTTGCCAAGGATGTCACTGCAGACTCAGGCAAGCAGGAGCTGTGATCCTACCATTGCTTCTGCTTTAATTGAGGTGTATACAGACTGCAAGGATATGCATTGTGCATTGATATGCTCAGTTTGAAGTCTAAATTAAACAAACCTCCAGAAGCTCTGGGCTCCAGTGAGACTCCCCAGGCAGCAGAGTAGCCGGCAGCATTAGTCATGCTCCAGGCAAAAGTGACGCGCACTGACAGCATCAATGCACAAAGCCTGACAGGTTAGATCACTCCTGCTGAAACCACGGGCAGCTTGGTACTGTCCAGTCTTGCACAACTGCCTGGCTGTCGTTGTGCTCTGCCAGGAACTGGAACACCGGGTTTCAATTCTTTTTTTTTGTCCAAAACCACGCAGCAGGAGCAGGTGAACCCTTGCCCTGGCTGAGCAGCCTGGGAAGGACATCTCTCCTCACCTGCTGTGGCCAGGCAGGGGCCATGAGGGAGGAAGACTAGGAGCTCACCAAGGAGAGGGAGCTGCCTTCTGCAGTGGCTACTGTGTAAACCTTGCTGGACCCCTTGGGTTTGCCTTTTTTCCACTATCTGATATAAAATACGTAAAAGCACTGGCAGCAGGGACAAGACCCATGGTTTGGGCCAAGCTGCAAACTTCAGAGATCACCAGTTGTGGTAAACAAGAAAAAGAGTAACCAGTGTTCAGAAAGGAGCCCAGTACTTGCTAGGTGCAGTTTGTTTGTATCACAGCATTTAGAGGTGTTAACTTTCAGTCCTGCAAATGGTTTCACGTGTGTTCAACCATGACTGCTCTGCTGAAGACTCAGATGTGTGAAACAATGTAAGTGCCTTCAGTAGTTTTGTGACTACGTCTACATGTTTAATCCTGGTCTTCACTTTTCCCCCTCAGTGGACATTTCTGTTCCTTCCCAGTTCATGACTGTGACATTGAAAAACATCAGTCTGCTTTTAAATGCTTTAGGGGCCAGTCCTGGCATCCTCACTTTCACTGCTTCCTTTAACTTGGAAAAGGCACTTGACTGCCATTCTTGTCTGTTTTTCCCTTTCTGGGTATTATTTTGTTGGGTTGGGGTTTTTGTTCTGTTTCTCTTTGTTTGGTGGGGGATTTATGTATTTTTAGTTTCAAGTATCACATGCTCTAGACTTCTTTTTGTTTATTAATTATCTTCTTTGTGGCCAGTATCTTTCTTCACCTTTTATTTTTTTTTCTTTTTAAGGTCTGTTTTCAGTCAAACAGGTTTAAAATACAAATGGAAAACTAACTTCTGGAATTGCAAAATTTGGTCCCAGGTGTGGTCTCTTCTTCCGAGTGACGCATTATCAAAGGCGTTTGATTGGTCAAAGTCACTGTGTCAATTGCTTCACAGAAAGAAAAAAGGTGCCACGTGTCTTCCATGTTGTGACACTTGGTAAACAGTGTTCCACTGAGGATCTGTTGCACCGATCACAGGAAAGGAATGTCACTATGGCAAAAAAAGCAAACAGTTGTTTTGTGAATTGCTTAACTCACAGACAAAGAGGGAGTGTGCATGTGAGAGCAGAATGGCGCTTTTCTAATGACTTCTATTTGCTCCTGCAACTTCAGTTTTATGAGCACCATTGAGTCATGGCCAGTAAGCAGGATGACAGATCCTTTTGCATGGGCAACATACATACTTAAGAATCAGGTTGCTTGGCTCAGAGCTCACTGTATATTTCATTAGAGAGTGATCAGTCACAACCTAAGAAAAATATATTAATTTCCTTTTCTTTTGAGAGGAAACATAGCAACAAGACAAAGTGTCTTTACAGTGAGCAGAAATTTCAAGTGGAATAATAAAAGTTGGATGGAGATACGAGGAAAAGATTATTCTGCATTTGGCAACTTCAAGTGCTTTCACAATTCTCAGCTGTGTGGTAGGCCACGCATTCCTTAGGCTGCCCTAGAGTGACATTTCCTGCATGTGCTCTCAGTTGAAACCCATGGGGCTAAGTTTGTCTGAGGGTGTTGGGAACATTAAAAAGGAAACAAATACACAGAAAAAAAAAGGGGGTTCCCTATTATGAATGGCATTTCTCTGAATTCGTATGACTGGCAAAGTGTTGTGTGATATCTTCTTGAACACGGCTGTTGGCTGTCATGGTATCCATGATGTGCTGCATTTTGGTGCTGTTTGCTACACAGCCAAGGCTTGCCGTGTTAGAGCTGTGCTCAGAGCTCTGAATAACTCCCATCAGCATCACAGAATGATTTGGGAAGGGACCTTTAAAGTTCATCAACCACGGGCAGGGACACCTTTCACTAAAGGATTGCTCAAAGCCCCATCCATGCTCGCTTTTAACATGTCCAGGGAATGGACATGTCATGGGCCACCCACAGCTTCTCTGGGCAACATGTTCCAGTATCTCACCACTCTCATAAAGAATTTCTTAAAATCGGAGAATAATAGAATGGTTTGGGTTGGAAGGGACCCTAAAGATCATGTAGTTCCAATTCTAAAATATTCTTCCTTATGTTCAATCTAAATCTACATTCTTTCAATTTAAAACCAATTCCCCTTGTCCTGATACTACAGGGTCTGGTAAAAACTCTGTCCCCATCTTTCTTACAAGCTCCCTTTATATATCAAAAGGCTGCAATAAAAGGCCTCCCCAGAGCCTGCACTGCTTCAGGCTGAGCAACCCCAACACTTAGCCTGTCCTCATGGGAGAGGTGCTCCAGCCCTTCAGTGTTCTCCAGGACCCTCCTCTGGACCTGCTCCAACAGATCAATGTCTGTTTTGTGTTGTGGGCTCCAGACCTGGATGCAGTACTCCAGATGGGGTCGTGGGAGAACAGAGTAGAGGGGAGAGAATCACAACCCTTGACCTGATGGCCTCTTTTAAAGCAGCCCAGGACAGTCCTTAGATTTCCTCTGTTTGTTTCTGTGTGCAAATGACAGTTCCTGAAATAAGAAGAAGGGCAGTAATGGCAGCTAAGGAAACAGGAGGATGGATCAGCAGGAGCAGGAAGGAGGCAGTGAATTGGAAACATGGACACTATAAGAGCAGTTTTCCCAGAATCCCGGTCTGAGCCATGATGTGTGATGACAGCCTGAGCAGAGTTTGGCCAAAGTCCCTTCATGATCTTTAGCCCTTTTGCATGCAGGACCTAATCAGTTTCTGTCCTGTTTCTTCCAACCTGATCTTTCTTCTGCCTCCTCTTTGCTGTTTCCCATCCCCTCTTTCCCTGGTGCTGGATGCTGGGAACCACACAAGCCATGCTAGAGCACCTTACTCTGACAGACCAACACAAGATTAATCCCTTGATCCCTTCTACCTCCCTTCTGCTCTCCTAGCACTGGCACGTACTGTTTAGTTTCCCACCCAGCAGCTCAGACTTCACTGTATTCTTCCCAGATTTCAGTCTATGGGAAAGGGACAAGTGGTGCCTGGATACTCCTTGCTATTTCTTTACATTTCTCAAGCTGGAGACCATAGATATACAAGTAAGAAAGCTGTTGGTGTTATACATGCTACAGTGTTGTGTATTGTCCTTTGGAAGGACAGTATTTCTATTCAAGAGATGTTTCTGAAAACAGGAATTTATTTTCCTGTCCAGAAAGCCAGCATTTGGGTGACAACACAGTGTGTTAACACAGAAGAAGTGAGGACATTACTGTATATGCTCTTTGGAAAAATAAGTATTGAGGTTAGCTGTATGAGAAAGGAGGGGAAAATATTTAGGTAATGAGAAAAGCTGATCACCCTGTGGGATATGGAGACATCATGTGAAAAATGGTGCTCTCTGGAAGTGATGGTGAATGATCATGGCAGGGGAAGCTGGTGAGATGCAAAATCTGCACAAGAGAGCAGTACAGAGATGAAATTTAAATAGCAGTGATCTTGAAAACAAAGCAGAAAGGTATGTGGAACCACACCAGGCTCCTGCAAGGGACTGTCATGTGAGTAACTGGCAGGTAGGAGAAGGGATTTCACAGTAGTCCAAGGCTTGGGTTTATTTTGCATTTCATATTCAGAGTTTTGTGGTTTAGACTCTAAATGCAAATGGATGTGGATATGTATATTTTGAAAGGAGAAAATGTGACCCTTCTCATACAGATAGATTTGTGAAATCATGCCCTGCTGCTTGTCCTAGTAACATGGGTCCACATTTGCCAAACAAAATTCTTCACACATTCTGTAGCTGCTGTTATCCCAGCTACACTGCAAGAGGCTGATAGCTTAGTCATTCACTTCAAGGCTGTTTTGCCTTGGAAAATAAATGTTTCCCTTTTTTTTCATGTTTAAAATGGGGTATGTCTCAGTTTGCACAAAAAGAAGCAGCAAACTAGTTCTGCTTTAATGCATCATCTGCTGCCTCTCACCTGTTTTACAGCAGTACCCTATTTGCATTCTCTTTCCATTAGGAGAATTATTTAATGGGTTTTTTTAAGTCCATGTGAACTTCTTCTTCTCTATGCTGGGATCTGATCACAGAATGCAGATGTAATAAGCAGTCTATTTGTGTTCCTTGATCTCAGAATAGGTTTCTGCCTTCTCTCTGAAGGCTTCCTTCAATTTACATTTCTACAGCATTCATCACCAATCACACTACACTGTCTGCCTTCAAATTTTTTTTCCAGGATTTTAACAAGCCTTCAGGACACAGGTAGCATCAAAAGTAGGGGTTGCCACAAGCTTTTGCTAGGGCTCCAAATGAGACACTAAGCATAAAGTGGTACATGTTGGTACTGCTTTCTGTGACTCTCCCTCTTTCCTACCCACTTCCCTTCCCTCTCCTCCAGGTTTTGGCAGTGTGGGGCCCAAGTGAGATAGATGTCTTGAAGGTACAAGGAGGTACCAGACTCTTCTGAGAATTGAAGCTTCACCCCAAACTGAGTGTAGAACAATTTGCTTTAAAAAACCTAATGTGTTGGTTGTACAATGTGAAAAAACATTTTTCAACAAGAAGCCAAAAAGATCTGGCTAAAAAATGTCTTGCTCTGTGCTTTTCCTTCCAGTCCTGGCACCAATGGAAACTATTATACAAGAAACTATTGGCTACACCCGGCAGAGGAAGGTGTTTGGCCAGCCTGTCCTGCACAACCAGGCCGTGCACTTCCGCCTGGCCGAGCTGGCAACCGAAGTGGAGCTGCTGCGCTCGCTGCTGTACCACGCCGTGGGTGAGCTCCCTCATCTGCTTCCCAGATGTGCTTCTCTTCGTGCAAAGAACCCTGCCAGGCTAAAGGAACATGGGGAGGTGATTTTCAGAGTGACTGCGTTTTTGTCCCTTCTTTTTTTTTTAGCTCTCTATGTAGAAGGCAACGATGTGACAAAATTTGCTTCCATGGCTAAGCTAAAGGCAGGTCGTCTGAGCCGTGAAGTGACTGATAGCTGTCTCCAGTTTTGGGGAGGAATGGGATTCACCAGTGAAGTTCTCGTGAGCAAGTTTTACAGGTAAGGGAGTGGTGCTAATAAAAAGTGGCTTTAACTGAAATTTAGGCTCTTAAATGTCCTATTAAACAATCATCTACTTGAAAAGAGCAGCAGCTCCTCACCAGTGTGAATGGTCTTGTTCCACTTCATAGCATGTCACTGAAGTGGACTGTGGATGCAAGGACACCCGATTAACTTTGGGTAGACACGTGTTAGAACTTACTATTCTTTTGCCAAGACTTGTCTTTGCATTACAGCTGTGGAGGTGGAACTATCCACAGGTTAGCTTAAATGTCAAATGAAAGAGGAAAACTCAGTATTTTCCCTGATGGTCCTCTGGTATCTGCCACAGAGTAGAAAAAAGTGGGGGGGAATCGAGAGCTACCAACCAGTGACATTTTTTTCTCTTTGCTTTTTGTTTGCTTGTAATCTTGATTACAAGAACAGAACTTAAACCAGAAGCTTTATTCTAAAATGAATGAAAATCTGCATTATCTTTTTCCCCGGATATGTGTGAAATTGGAGTTCCCCACTTGGCTTCTGCACTAGTCTGTTCTGATAGCAGTCTCCACCTGCTTGGTCACACCAGATACCATGTGAGACATACGAGACATGTAATTGCTTCCAGAAAGGCCTTTCCACAAATAATTTGAAGTCCCTTCAAATTTTAGTCTCTATCTGCTTAGAGCAAAATTCTCCTTAAGGAAACAGTTTTCTGGGTATCTCGCCCTCAGTGTCTTATATTCTGTAGAAGGACCAAAATTGACTTTGGATTCTCCTGCAGTAACAGCTGTCTGTTCAACTGTTACATAGACAATACCGAATCCAAAGTTAGCCATATCAGGGACTCAGTTAGTTGAAAGTTTTGGTAAATGTGTCTATGTAAAGTGAGAGCAGAACACTTGAGAAAATCTGCAAAAAGCTTGTTTCTTCTTAGGTAGGTTATTTTTTTCTATTTTTAATAGCATTTTATGAGCAAGAATGCCATTGCAGTAAGTCAAGAGATTCTCAATATTTTTGATGAGTGGACTCCTGAAATTTTCTTACAAAGGTACAGACTGCTTTATGATGGTGGTTTTAAGCCAGCTGTCAATATGATGGCTTGCCTTTATTATTTTTTTCACAGCCTTATTTTAAAAACTAATGGTCACTGGTGATGGAAATGTTAAGAGCTACTGCAGTAGGCACTCTGAATAAAATGAATCCCTGTCTTGCAGCACGTACTGTAAATGTTGTAGTCTGTACAGATTAATGTGTACGTGCTTTTACATAGCTTTAAGATTTCCTAGTCCAGTATAGTAGTGCTAGCTGTGAGCAGGGCTTTTCTGTGTGGATTCCAGAGTGTTTTTCAAGGATACCAGCACAGTCACATTTTTCCTTAGAAGAAATCCAGAGTGTTTCCTGTTGGTGTACACAGTCAGCTGGCTAAAGAAATGTATCTTTCTATCCCTAAAACAAACACTGTTATAAATGAGGCTAAAGACAGTGTGATATTTATACTCTGAAATTTTCTATGAATCAGTAAAATTCCATCATTGTGTAACCAAAGGTCCAGGAAGGGACAAGGAGAGTTTTACCTAAATAAACAATTACATGTTCAAGTCAGAATCTTGTTAATCTGTAACGATAAGCAAAGCAGCAACTTCCCTAAAGCCGTTCTTTTTACTACAGCTGTCTGAGTAACCATTCACGTCACTGTGATGTTTGTCCAGTAGCAGCAGTATAATTGCACAGCAGGACATCTAGTCCTAATGTACAAACATTTTTGTAGCATAATCTTTATGAAGTTCCCAAAGAAATGGTTAGTCTTCGACACATCGGCCTCTTACTCACTCCTCAAAGAACATACAGCACAACGCATAGTTAGTGCATGAAGTCTCTGGACTTTAGTTATTAGTATCAGTTAAGAGATCATAAACAGAAATGGCACAAAACTGTTTGCCAACTTACTTTATTCATATCTGTCATTTAATCATTAACATTTTAAACTTTGTAGAACAACTGGCATTTCTTAAGCACCTATTCTCTAGAAGGCATGAAGAGAGCTGCTTCACCATGTAGGTGTCTATATTGGGTTGATTTTAGATACGTAAATGTCTCACTTGGACAGATCCTAATAAGGAGAATAAGTTAAAAAAAAAAAAGCTTAGAGCCCAAGTATCAAAAGGTTTAATAGAAAAATACAAGCCAATATAAAACCCATAAAGAACGGACTTTCCAAACTGTACCCTAATAGCTGGATTCTGGAGAAGGAAAGCACTACCCTGCAGTCATGCTTGTTTATTTTTCTCTCCCCTGTCTGAAAGGCCTTAAAGACATCATCATTTGGCAAAAATCCATTATTGAATAAACCCCTCATCTATATGAAAAACCTAGGTTATGAGAGATCAGAGGAAAGAAACCTTTTAGTATCAAGTTTATTGCAATTTTTCAGATTGCATGAGTTTTAAAAAATTTCAGGTAGTGATCCATATATTTTAATAGTAATTATGTGCACTTCAATTGCTATAGGAAGAACTTATGCGGTCTTCTTAAAAGAGTTTGATTTGTAGGTGTTTTTTTTAATTAGGATTGTTACTAACTGCTAAACACCATGTCTAACTGCTTCCAGTTCTTGTTGGCTGTGATGGGGAGAATGCTATCATTTCTTTACTTGCTACATTGTGAAAGACTCAAGAAAGCAGTAGTGAAAAATATTGACTACACTTGTGAAATAGACATGTAAGTAGTATTGCAAATGCATAGCTGCTGAAGAAACACATTTTCATTTTTCTCCTCAATTGTCACGTAGTTATTGCAATATGAAGGTCTATTTGTAATTGAGGATAGGTAAAAAACAAACTTCTGTCTAATTTTAGGTAGATTTTTTTTATACGTAATGTATTTCCATCTAGATTTTTTTTCCTTCACACATTTAAAAAGTTAGTTCAAATACTTCAGTTTCATTTTTTATTTCATTGTTTATAATCTTTCATTCTTTACAAAACATGTCTAAACTTGAGTAAGTCCAGACAATTGGGGGGGTTTAATCAGGTTGTTTCATTATAGCAGTTTATAGTTGTACCAAACAAAATGAAACCTATCCATTTCTGGTGACAAAAACAATTTGCTTTGAAGTCTGTATCTAACTGCTGAGACAAGACTTAATACCAATTCCTGTCATCTGTGAAACAAAATCTGCAGTTTCACCTCTTTCTGTAGAGGCTTTAAGACAGATGCCAGTCTGCCACTTTGTTTGACTTTTATGAGCATCTTGAGAAGGAATTTAGGAGGTGAAGCACATGACATCTACCTTTAAGACAGCAAATCAAAGCGGGTAACTGTACAGTGATGACTTTAAAGCAGAGCTATGCTCTGCTCTCTGCTTTATGCTCAGAGCAGGCCAAGGTGATGCCCATTCCCTCATCTTGGCCTTCAGAATGTCCCTGAGGGGGAGGGATGGGGTCATGGGAACTGGCAGGCATGGCTGTGGGCTGTGCCAGCCTGGTCAGAGGCCTGCTGCACTGGGTGGCACCAGCTCAAACTCTTCTCTCTCGAACAAAGCCTCCTTCAGATTCTGCTTAATTTGGACAGCCTATAGGTAATCTAGCTGGGTCTGAAGATGGAAGAAGTCACAAAATATTAGGCTTGAGGGTTCATCAGTACATTTTTTGGAGAAAATTCTTGCCAGTAATAAAACCCTAAAATAGGTAAAATCTAAAAATCATTGCTTATGAGAAAAAAAGGGTAAAGGTTTTGTAATCAAGTGCAGTTTGTGCTGAAAAGAAGCAGTGTATACATGGCCTGGGAAGCAGTGCTACTCTGACCCATGCAAACCTTGGTAAGGATTTACCAATGGCCTTCTAACCAGGGAAGCAGACAGCAGCACCTCTGAGGGACCACTGCCATAAAGCCAGGCTATTAGGGGAAACCAGGGCTTAAGTCACCAAAACTCACTTTCCTCCCCATGTCTGACTGGCACTGATCACTGCCAGAAAAGGGAAAGAAAATTTCAGTTTATTTTGGCAGGAGTTTGAAGTTTTGTGAAGACACCTGCATCATAGATAGTGCAGCAGACTCCTCTCAGATTGTTTGGGAACTGAAGGAGCTTCAATCCAATTCCATATGGTTTTCCAGAGGGAAATGAAGTGTAGAGCAGCTCCCAGAGCAGGCTCAGCTTCTCAGCTGTAGGTAATAAATGGTACTGGAAGGCACAACTGCATACATGATTAGATTTTACCAGCTTGAAGCTACAGACAGATTTAGTGTGTCATGAGCTGCATACAGAACATTACAAGATCTAAAACTTTGCTTGTGCTGTGGATGGGGAGCCATCCTTGCTATATGCCTAGGGAAATTGCACACAAGCGAGAGCTCAGACCGGGATACAAACCAGCCCCGATTTTCAGGAAAACTGGAACCAAAAGTTTTAGGGGCAGAGTAATAGACATGGCTTGGCTTGTGCAAAACAAGGTCCAAATGTCACTAAGGGTGCAGAGGGGTTAAGACCAGCCAACAGAGGAATTTTAAACTGCACACTATTTTGGATGACACTAAATACATTTTCAGGCTGTAAATTAGAGGGTTCCTAATCATTAAAACAACTTTGTTATCTCATAACCTTCAAATTAGGGTAGTCCAAGATTAAAGGGAGCTTGTTTTTTCTTCTTCAAGCAGTGCTTGACACATTTCTGAAGGCTGTATCACATGGCTTCTATGGAGCTGGGAAACATGATTTAACAATGTGGAGGGCTTTTTTCTTCTTGTTGCTACCTAACTAGAAGTAATTGATAACCTGGATTGAGTTTAGTGGGTGGGAATGGCTCCTCACCCTCCTTCCTAAGTGCAGTTTTTTTAACTTGACATTGAAGAATTTTTTTGCTTTTATTCATTAAAACGTGGATTAATTTTTACCATTTATATCTCTTGATTTGGTTGAGTGAAGTCTTATAATCTACAGTGAGTATTTCAGACACATGGGATTTCCTGAATGTAAGGAAACTCTTTGCAGGGAATATTTTAGAGGGACAGAACGTAATAGTTGGATTTCTCTCCTTCCTCAGGTTAACTCCCACTCTCTGAAGAAAACAGCATTCAATTATGTTCAACAAGTAGATAGAGGTTTGGTCCCTCAAAATGACACCTTTACAAACTGCCTGGCGTGCTTCAGGCTGGTTCCTCATGGTCCTTGGTCAGGGGGAGGCCACCACAGGTTGGTGCTCACCTCAGCAGGGCTGCAGGTAGTTCAGGATGTGCTGCTCTGTCATGCGGCAACAAAAAGGTGATGCAGAAGTCAAAAGCACAATGTTACTGTGCCAGATCAAAAGCCTTTACAGAAGTAGCCTAACAATGTCCCTTACAAAAGCAATAAATTCTAATATTTATATATATTGAAATATTTTTGTGCTGTATTGACAATGCATTCTTGATATACACTATCAAACCATAAGCATACATTAAATAACTGATATACAAGCTGACGTCACTATGTCCTCCTCCCCAGCTCCCTTAGGGAGTTTCTGGCAGCGTAGTTAATCCCAGGGTTTTGTTTTCTTATGATGAAAGCAAGTTTCTTTCCCAGAAGAGGGCTACTAGATTAAAATCACTTGAGTCTTTTGTCATCTTAATCCACTTAAATTAGGGGGAAACCTTCTGTCCTGTCTCCCAAAGAAGAGATCAGCATTAGTCACCTGGCTGTAGATTCTGTAAGAAATATTCCTTATCGCACCCATAGAGACAAAAATGTAATTATCAGCAAATTCGTAAAGATACATACAAGCACAAAACATACAAAAGGTGTTCTGGTTTTTTGAGATGTGTCTTTGTATGTGAGAGCCTGACTTGTCTGTCACACACACCACCTAAGCCAGATCTTACCACTGCCTATTTACAACTTCATATAAACAACCCCCATGTGTCCAGGCTTCCTGCTGCTGAGAGAGGATTTCTACTGACATCACAGAGGAGTTCTGAGGATTAGTTACTTGCTGTTGCCACAGTGAAGATGCCAAATGCTGAGCCCTGGCAGGCGCTTTCTGCAGCTTGACAAAGCAAAGACAAAGCTTAACAGCACTAAGAACAAGCAACCTACCATTGTTCCAGGTCTGCTGCCTTCAGCAAGGCCCACAGGAAGGTGGGGAATCTTCAGGTTACTAAGTAGAGGTAGTTTAGAATTTTTCTGGTAGTTTTATTGGTGGTGGTTTTTTTCTTTTCCCCAAAGGAGGTAAAGTATTTGTGAGTAAAATTGCTTGAGGCTGCAGTAGTTTAGCACTCTGGCTAGCACAGGGAACTTAGGCAATACTGTTAGGGATGACCTTGAGATAACGGCAGGTTTTAAATGAGTGTGATTAGAAATATCAAATCAAGAGCAAATATCGTTGAAGCAGCCATTAATTTTTTAAATTTTTTCACAGAAGCTCTATAGATTATGTAAAACTATACTAGAATACTATACAAGCTACTTGTAATATTATACTATGTAACATTAAGGTACTATATAATACTAATAAAGCTTTTACCAGATCTTACATAGCCATTAGGAAAACCTGGATTGGTTAAAAACCATAAATGGAAATTGTACCCTTTCTGTATAGTTCTCCAATACCTCATGTGCTGGTTGACTATTTTACCACAGTTAGGCAAATTTCAGTGCTGCAACACTTTTTGCTGCTGGCCCTGGAAAAGCTCCCTCCCCTCCTACAGTTCAACTGCAGGCTTAGGCAGCTAGAGGTTTGGGACAGGACCAGCAGGGGTGTTGTGGGAAGCATCCCAGACCACCTGCCCAGGAGCCAGTGGATGAGGTGTTCTGCAGGCACGTGGATGTCGTATGCAATGTGTAAGTAATTCTGCGCAAGGTGCCCAGCAGAGCACCATCAGAACAGCATGCAAATCTTTAAATCCACCCTTTTGTATTTCTGCAGGGACTTGAGACTGATATCAATAGCAGGTGGCTCAGATGAAACCATGCTTTCCATCATATGCAAATACATGGATATACTGCCAACAAAGTGACGCATCTCCACTCTTCCTTGAAAATTAAGAAAGCAAGAGCATGGCTTGTGCTGCACACGGAAGGTGACGAGCAGCCAGTACGCTTCGAACGGAAAACAGACCAGTAATTTTGACATCAAAATGCACATCAAGGTCTTTCACCACTACCACTCTGTGTTTTCCAGTGTCAAATTTTTGTTGTCATGAAGCACTCTGAAAGCTTGCAGCTTCCTGCATTCCGTTTTTTCAGTAGCTTGTTTTCCAATGACGCATGCTAAGCAGACAGAAAAAAATGTGTTCTTTAATCAAGCTTTAGTTACACTTTAGAGCATCTAAGCTGACAATAACAGAACCTCCTTATGAATGGAAGCTATGTAGCTTAATCTCATTTCCGTATAGCTTTGCTTTTGAGATGAAAAATTATATCACAAATGATTCCCTGCCATAATCAAACTCCAGAACAGTGCCTTTCCTCTCAATTACAGGTACCTCCCCTGTCTTTCACTTTTACCAAGTAATCATCAAAATGAGCTCTGTCATCTTTGCCAATCCGTATCAACTTGTACTCCACTCTGTCATGGACTTTTGGTGATGGGAGTAGTGTTAAATTTTTATTTGCAGAATTCTACAAACAACTGTTTAAGTGTATCTGAGCTTGCAGAGGCCTGAACTACAGCAGCAATGTACCATGTTTTGTGCATAATTATTAAGAAAAACATTAAAAATAAATAAAATAATATGAAAACAGTCCGTAATTACTTAATAGTCTTCCCAAAATAGCCATTTAAGCTGGAAGAGGCAGCCTCTATTACTGATTTAAAAAAAATTAAAATTGCCCCTTAGATACAGCACCATTAAAAATATGTACTGGTCTCCTACAGTAGAAAAAAATGTATATAAACAACACTAGCTACGATAATACGACAGGACACTTTATTTGTAAGTTTATAATTGGTTATTAATGGTAACGCATAAAACAGTATTTCTAGAAAAGTTTTTCAAAAATTATAGATACAATTTCAATATCTAGGAAACTTAATTTTTTTTTGAATATTAAACTCAGCAATGTAATAGTCTCAATGATTAGAAACTACTTGGTGAGCCAAAGCTAAGTCTTCAAAATAAAGTAATAAAATAAAATTATGTGACTGCACCTCCAATAAATGCATCGTAATATACTTTAATATAAAATTCAAAATATCTGCCATTGTATTTCAGACATCATGCATTGTAGATTTAGGGACTATCACTAATTGAAAAGTAAACATACTAATGGTAAAAGTTCAGGTGATTCAATGGAATCTTTTCAGTTTTAAATACTTTAAATATAAAGAAAACATTAGTACTGTGTCCATATCGGTTGGTCCCAATGATGAAAGGCATTTGCTTAAAAGAGCAGATGTGTAAACTTGATCTGTCACATTTAAATTAAAAAATAAAAATCCAGTTTTAAGTAACTTCCTGCCAAAACACACAGTTTAAGCTTCTTAAACATTATCAGATCTAACCACAAAAGTAATTTTTGGGGGTACCACTATTACATTTGCTAGCTTCAGGCAAGCCTTTTAAAAATCCACAGGGAAGATCTATTTAGAAAGACCCACATATTCTTTGTGCTTTTGCAACTGAAATTACTATATGCCTGAAACTGGAGCTCTAATTTAGAGCATGGCCCAGAATGAAAAGCAGAATGAAAAAGAAAGCCTTGAAATTCTGCAATTACTTCATTTTAAATAACCATTGTTCTTTGAGTTTTTTCAATCAATTCTAAAAGCTACTTTCCCCTAAAAATCTATCCTGCTACACTAGCAGTTTCTGCATATTGACAAATAATCCCCCCAAAACAGGGGATGATGGAAGAATTCTGATACATTAAGAAAACTATAACTTCGCATTAATTGTTAATGCAATTTACAACAATTTCACTGTGTTTTATCCACAAAATGTGCCACTTTAAATCAATGTCTTCATTAATGCAGACTACAGTTGAAAGTAATCAATGTAAACCAGAGGTAACATGCATCACCTCAGTTTAATAATCCAGTATATTACAAAAAAAACAAATAATGAAAAGAGCATCATATAGCATAATAGCTTTGTCTGGCTTCCTCTGGAGAGTGTTCTCAGTCTGCCCATAGTTGCACCTAGAAGTCCACCTGTAGAGTCAAAATCATTCTCCTACATTTAAAAAAAACAAACAAGCAAAGAACAAAAAACATGTTACTCTGAGAAACTAAATACCCTTACAGCTCACTAAATATAGTTTTCCCTGTTCTTTCAAAGTTTCCAAAATTAGAATTATTTTAGAGGCAGAAAATTAACCAGGAAAAATTTTCACCCATTTATGCAGTGCCATTTTTACCCCAAGCCAAACCAAACTGTAAGCAAAAAAGGCACTTCTGACTCCCTTATTTTTTGCTTCCTTATTCTATTTCTGAATACAATTAAATATATTAAGTGCCTTTTTAATGATACTGAACACTTGCTAATTGAAAACCTATACTTGTATCTGAAGCATAAAGATCTTGGTTGTACCTTAAGAATAATGTATTTGCATGCGTTATCTTTTTGAACAGAAATACTGATACTGCTGACAAAGCAGTCACATGTTACAGTCAACAATAAGCTGTCAACATTTTAATGCCAATGTATATACTAGAAGACAGGATGCTTTACATTATTAACTTCTAATCCTGACCCATATTTAAAGAAAGCTAGTTATTCAATACTTACCATTTCTGATAACATTTTATTCTGGTTTTTAACTTCTGTTCCAATTTCAATGGAAAGCTATTAAAAAAACCCCAAAAACAAAAGCCAAAAAATATGAAAGATGAGTAATCAGTTAATACATGGATTAGAGAACCCAGGCAAAAATACATGACATGACTAGCATTTCCCCAGTGAAAGCAATACCTGACATTTTCAAAAAACAACATGCACAGTATTCTATCAATAACCCTTAAAAAAACAAAGATTTTTCAGCTGACTAGATGAGTCCAAAGAGTCACAGAAAGTACTCAGTGCTCCTCTTCCCCTTTTCCAGATAATGTCTTACTTGAATTATTACATGGACTTTTAAAAACTCAAGATCTAGTCAAGTCTGAAGTAGCAATTACCCATTTCCTGGAACAACTGTTAAAGCTGCTGGCACACAGCAGAGAGAACCATGAGCATTGGTTTGACTCAAAAGTGTTGCTGGAATTGACACTTGTAACATGCAAACAAAATCTCTTTTGACAAGCTACTGCTGTGCTATAAACAGGATTTTCTTCAGTGAACTCGTGTAGCCCTTCTCTGCTTTGTGTCACAGAACAGAATGGCGCTGCAGGACAAGGAGGAAAGCTGCACAGACCAGGGAGAGCCAGTCCTGAGACAGTGACCAGGGCCAGCAACAGCCTGGGCAGAAGCCCGAGACAGGTCCCAGGTCAAGCCAGAAAATGAAGTTAGGTTAGGGTTGGAATCAGGGAGGTATGAGACCAGGCACACCATTATGAGCTGCAACACAGCTGCAACCCCACAAGGGTGGGAGCCAGCCAGAAGAGCCTTGGCTTAAAGCAGCTCTGGAGTTAAACAGGGGAGAACTGGCACTGAGCCTGGCTCTTAGCAGGTATTCCCGTTATCAGCACACTGGCCTTGAACAACCTGCTCAACTCCTGGGATGAAGGGAAATGAACTCCCCCATGAAAAGGCCCCCATGCTTTTGATGGTACAAAACCCATTTGTTTTGACATGTCAAAACTTGAATCTCATTATCTCGTACTGGTGCATTTCAGTAAGAGTGAAACTGATTTTACATGTGGCTTCTTGGAAGATTATGTGAAGGCTATTCCATATGCCAAGATTATCCCATTGCACTAAAAGGTGCAATTCCAAAGAAAACTCCTTAGGGCACCATGAACTGCTCTGTTGACATACACTGATTTTGAAATGTAACGTACCACAGCAGGAGACAAAAAAGGAAATCTGAAAACAAAGGTCAAAGCTTCTTTTTTTTACTCCTCAACTTGCTCCAAATTCTTATTCTGAACCAGTTTAATTTCTCTTTCAGACTAAACCAATTTTAGGCAACTATTAGCAGTAAGACTTGAAGTGTGTTCAGGCCTAAAAAAGTCACTGGAATGTGCTTTATAAAACTTTAAGCTTTTAAGAACAAGAAATCCACACAACTTTAATCTTAGACCTGTCTTTCAGTTAGACTTGTTTGAAAGAAGTCCTCAATCTTTGAAAGGAATCAGACTTGTCAGAACACCAAACTTTTCCTTCAGAGGATATTAGCATGCTATTTCTAAGAGCTGTTTTCACATTACATTTTTTTGACTGCAACTCCCATTCCCTGTTCCCCTGCACACTGAGGGTTAAGAAGTAGAGAAAACTGGGAGTGAAGTTTTGCCTAGGAAAAAGGGAAAGGTAGTGGCAAGGCATTTTAAGTCTTTTATTTCTCATTACCCTACTGATTTGACTGTCAATAAATTTATTTCGCCAAGTCAAGTCTGTTTTGCTCATGATGGTAATCGGCGAGTGATCTCTCCCTGCCCTTATCTTGATGCATGAACCTTTTATTGTACTTTTTCCTCCCTTGTCCATCCACCTGAGGAGTGACAGAGCAGCTTTGGTGATCACCTGCCATCCAACCAGGTTAACACATCACAGTTTTAAATTTCTGTCTCAAACTAAGTCTACTGCTTCCCTGATTCATATAACTGAATTTAATGAAGGTGGCAATACCACTGTAGTTAAATACGTACCGATTTAATGGCACTGACTTTTGTACGCAGGCTTTCTGTTAACCTGTCATTCTCTTCTTCATAGACACTGTAGCCACTGTTGGTATAGCCATAGCTCCCTGCAGCTGCTCCATCACCTGTAAACACAACAGGCAGTAGTCAGAGACAGACAACACCACTGAAGCAAGTGTTCTGCGTGTTCCTGGAACAGGCACTCAACCTTATTCTAAATGCATAAGTTACCCTTCAATATGTAAGTAAGAGAAACTGAGAAATGGCTGTAATTTTTTTTCCTTGATAGTGTTTTCAGATGAATTCTATGGAAATCAATCCAGGCACTTCATGGAAATGTGAACAAAACATTGAGGCCATTACATGTGGTAAATCAAACTGAAAATAGGAAAGTTGAGACCGTTCTCTGACAAAGAAAAATATCATTTGATCACACATTTAAAGGAGAAACTATACTATGATCACATGAGTTTCTTTATAAACAAGACCTTAGAGCAGAAGCCAGGCCTCTGAGCAGAGCACTACTGTTTCAATCACCATTCTGCAGTTCTGTTCTCGCTCCTGCCTTTATTTTTGGGTGATGGAGCTTCAGGACTGTCATCCAGACAACTGAGTCAGCCCAGTAGGAGGGGCAGAAGGGAATGAAAGCTGCTCAGCCCCACACATTCACCTCCTCCAATCACTAATAAAGATCTCCTACACACAGCAGCTGGACAGCAGCATGGGCACAGGAGAATTAAAGTCATGTCCAGTCAAGACAAAAATCAGTCTTAGACCTCCAATCTAAGAACTGAAAACAATGAAGAGACATAAAGGCTTAGTGCAGTGACCACTTCCCTGGGCAGCCTGATCCAGTGCCCAACCACCCTCTGGGTGAAGAGCCTTCTCCTAATATCAAACCTAGACTTCCCCTGACACAACTTCGGGCCACTCCCTTGGGTCCTTTCACTGGTCACCAAAGAGAAGAAATCAGTGCTTGCCCCTCCTCTTCCCCTTACAAGGAAGTTGTAGACTGCAATGAAATGTATGTTTTTGTTTCATCACAGTGAGTCAAGAAGCCTTTTTACTGTGACCGAAATTAAAAGTACCAGTGCCTAACACAGAAATGTAACTAAAATGTTATGATTTATAGAGTCTGGGCTGTTTTCACTGTGTCTGATTTTACAAATACATCTAACTACAGTGCTTCCTACCAAGTGACAGATGATTTTGATTCTAAGTTCATATACCATACAGCTTCATGCCAAAACACCGAAACTGGGTCTCTTAAATGGACTGTGACAATGCAGACATGAACAAGTGCCCCAAAGCTTTTCAACAGGCACAGCTGCTTATTTTTATGTCACAGGAAACACAAGGAAGAAGCCTGGCTACAACTATTCATGGGAAGCACAGAAACTGCACTTCAGCATGGCAGTTCTGTGGGCTGTCCTGCTACACTGCTCATTGACATGTAACAGGGACATGACCAAACAGAATTGCAGGCTAAGAGAGAGGTAGCTGGTGACAACTGCAGAGGTGCTGGTACCCAGCTTCTACTTCCAGCCTATTAAATGAAAAATAGTTCTGAAGTGACAGCTGAAATGTCAAGGTAAAGCAGAAAATTTTACTGCAGCTGATAACAGGTGTTTAAGTGTTTTGCTTAACCTTCCAGAAGATTTTTTTTTAAAGTTTCAGGATGATCCTTAAGGCACTGTTTACCAGAGATAGCCTAAAAGCAGGCATGCTCTTTCTTCAGAACTCCTTGCACAAACATCCATCCCCTCTTCAGAAACAGCACACAGCTGGGTGGCCTTCACTCCAACCAAGAGGGAGCTGTCAGTCTGACAAAGGAAAGGACTGAAGACCTAAGCAGTAACAAATGCCCACTTTGAAATTATAAACATCCTAATACCTCTCTTGATTCACTAAGAAGCGTTCCCAAGGCTTGTTTTATTTCATGAAAATGTGACTGCACAATACAAATATGAAGTGTAGAAGCAAATCCAGGGTAGTGTCAGACACACCTGGTTTAGCCCTAAATACTTCCTAGCAGGAAGCCCCAGAACTCAGTCATACATTTCAGAGGTGTAAACATCTCCTAAGCTTTACAGTGCCATCACAGCACCCACATGGTTGTAGAACATGACGTGGGAGTTCAAAGTTTCCTTCTAGTCATCAACATGACTGCTGGCTGAAAAATGAGGCCTAAGCTGCTCAAAACACTCAGCAGGAACTCTGCAAGAACTTCATAACTTGCACTAGATTATATCTGTAATAAATCTATAATAGTTCGGTTTCTTGGTTTATTACTCAATTTATTGGTTTATTTACTGCCTAAACATGGCAGGAAAACATACAGAAGTACTTAAAAAAAACAAACCCAAACGAATAATATCTGAATTTGGAAAGGACTTGACAGAAGAGCAACAAATCTGCCTATCCATGGGAACACGGCTCAAACTAACATTTAGGTGTTAGAACAACTAAACAACAGCACAACTAAATGGGGCAAGACTATTTACAAGAGCATGTAGTGAATGGGTTGAGATTGTAAGACAGTAGGTTTAAATGCAATATTAGAAAAGAATGCTTTATTGAGAGGATGGTAAGGCACTGGAACAGGCTGCCCAAAGAAGCTGTGGGCGCCCTATCCCTGGAAGTGTTCAAAGCCAGGCTGGATGGCCCTCTGAGCAACCTGGTCTAGAGGAAGGTGTCACGGCATGAAGGGCGGGGGGGTTGTCTTTGAAGTCACTTCACTTCCACACCAAATCCTATGATTCTGTGATAAAACACAAACCCCAGCGCTGCTCCGTAAATACAGTTAGGCCAGGAGAAGCAGAGGCAGGGGTGACGGCCTTTCCCCACGAAAGCTGCCAAGCCCTGCCACAACCCGGCACCCCCGGGCTCAGCCCCTCACGCCTCCCGCGCCCCGAGCCCTGGCAGGGGCCGGGCCCTGCCTGTGTCGCGGCCCGGCCCGGCCCGGCCGCCGCGCTTACCCAGCCCCGCGCGCCTCATGGCTCTGCCCTAAGCTCTTGCGGGAGGAGCGGGACGAGGAGAAGGAGGAAGAAGAAGAGGAGGATGAGGAGGAGGCCGGGAGCGCCGCAGGGTCACGGCGCGGCTTGGCGCGGCTGCCGCGGACGCTTCACCCGCGAGCGCCACGACAGCGCTCCGCGCTCGGCCCGCTGGGTGCGCGCCGGGGACGCGGCGGGGCCGCGCGGGGGCTGCTGGGGGCTGTAGTCCCGGCCCAGGGCCGTAACAGACTGCCAAAAAAATTAAAATTAAGGGCTGAGGGTAGCTTTTCACTCCTCTTTCCCCTCCACCGTTTATTTAGAAGTAAGAGGCATGCCACTGCAGCATACAGAAGCTTAGACTGGAAACTCGAAGATTGCATTATTATCAAATGATTTAAATTTTGTTTTCGAAGACAATTTCTCCTTCATTTTTAACCCCTTGCAATGCTTTAGCACATATGGGTTTTGTGTGCTTATATGAAAGATATTACTCACTCTACACCAGTGATTTGAATTTATTTGCCAGGATGATACCAGAAGGATTTAGCAGTACTCCAATGTGAAGCAAACTGCGAGTCTGTTCAGAGTTTGCTATTTCGGGTGTGGTGTCCACTGGACTAAAGAAGCTGAACTGCCTTTCCATCTACAGCAGGCTGCCTTTTCATTAATTGCTCTGGTGTTTGTGTTGTGGTAGGAGCTAGGACACTCAGTATTGGACCAGCACCTGCTTGCATTGTACAAGGTATTTAAATACAAACTACAGCTCCTTCTTCAGTGAGCTTGCAGTACGTCAGGAGCATTCACCTAGGCAGGTAGGGTTGTAGAAGGAAGAATAAAATAGATCTGTCAATAAGAAGACCCATGGTATCTTGCTGACCTCCTGTGTAATTGCTATAAGACACCCCAAGTCTCCTTTTGCAGTGAATAAACCCACAAATAATTGCAGCATTTCTTTTCTCTCCATTTGTGGAAGTGCATTTGAGACCTTAGTTTTGTGTCTGTCGAACTTCAGGACAGACATTGATAAGCTGCTGATTTATTTACTTCTCTGTCACCTCTGGATGACTATGTCTTAAACAACATTACAAATAATAACGTTAGTTAATGCAGAAAATGACTGTTTAATTTTTGATAATTTAAGCAGTTCATCCAAAATCTCAAGTACAGCACCATTTGCACATCTAAAATAGAAGAGAAGGCCAAGGAGAAGAAATGGGCTGTAGAGCTGTCTCCTATAGTGCTCACTTTAAAGCTAATTTCCGTGGGGTTCTGTCTGGAACTCAGCAATTCTTACAGGAATTTGCTAGCTGCCATTATTGATAACCTGAGACTTGATTTACAGCAGTTCAGGGAAATGCATCAGTTGTTTCAAAGAAGGGGAAGTGCTATCACCAGATTGAAGCTCAAAGATTTAGCACTTTGAGGTAAAACCATATGAAGTTCAGAGACATTTCTCACCTTGCTGGGGCAAAGAGGTCTCTTAAAGGATTACATGCTTAGAACAGCAAAATTTTGATGTTGCGAAATTTACAGAAAATGAACAGATTCGGAGAAAACCTTCTTCCTGAGTGATTCAGATTTGAACTAAGGCTCTGTTAGGAGCAATGTCCTCATCATCACAATTTTTGAAGAAGGGCTAGTGTGACAGTCTATAAAACAAGTAATCAGAGAGTTAAAACTGAAGTTTTAGGAAGCAGTAGGAAATGTCTTTTCGTAACAGCTGGCCTGACTCTCTCTCTCTTAGGTGTAATTTTATTTACGTTTTTGTCTTTATACGCTATCCAAGAAAATGATTGCATTTGGTGACATTGCTATATGAAAATATTTGTCTTTACAGTATTTGCATATTATATGACACTTTTTTTCTTCCATTTTCAGTAAACATGGATTTATACATAAATAGGTAAAATGTATATCTCTTGACAAGGATTGTAGTTATAATTCATGTTAAAGGGCTCATTTTTCATTTTTACTTACATTTTCTGTAAAATAAAATCCCAAGTAACCACATGTAAGATGTTCACAGCTCATAGTGTATAGATATATAATCTGCTTATGATGTGAAATAACATCTTGAGTCTATATGCAACTTATAAATATCACGCTTAATTCTACAGTTTCTTACAGCAAAGCATAAAAATGATACGGACATGATTAATGTTTCAAATCCATTTTAGTCATACTGAATCTATGATTTTTCATACATGGAAGTACCTCGCAGGAAAGTTAATTCTGTAGAACTCCTGGCATTACAATAAGGAAATTGCAATTCCATCTCACAGCAGAGGCTGGACACAGAGGTCAGCTGGGTGTCATTAATATTCGCTATGTTTGTGCTATATTTCCATGGAATGGCTTGTATTCATGTTAATGATTTCACCAAACAAGTCCGTGAGATAAATACAATTTTTCTGTTGATGTGATTAACCGTACTGCTGGTGGCTTTCTGGCTCATTCCCTGGCACCTCCCTGCATGGAGACTGTGCCCTGAACTCCTCAGCAAGCTCCTCCTCAGCCTTGCAGAGCAGCTGTGCATGGGTAGCTAGCAGGTGTGGCTGCAGCTGTTCCACAGCATCTGCAGCTCTTCCTGCCAGGAAGCCTAAATGAGTAGTCAGCAGGTGGCTTTAAATGAGTGACTCATCAATGTCTTGTTTATCAGTGACAACATGCAGGAAGAATAAGCATGTTAAAAAAAATACAATAAAATAAAACCTGCAAGCTTACTGTCTTGTCAATGCTTTTACAATCTTTTAATGGTAGCCTGCTGCAGGTGTGTCATTGTCAGAGACCCTGCTGAGGCAATGTGCATGTCAGTCTCCTGTCCCCAAAATATTAGGGAACAATTTACTGTTTAAAAAACCAAAAATGATGTCTTTTATAAGAAGAGCATTCCACAGGTCCTACCAACTGTGCTATCACTGCTACCATTTTTACTGGCTCTTTACTGTCTTCTACTGGTTCTCTTTACTGACTTAAATTAAACTAGATGCATACATTTATATAGCAAAGAGCCATAGATTTTATTAGTGGATTACTCCCATGACTCCACTGCAAAAGCAATAAAAAGGAAAAAAACCCAAACAAACACAGGGAATCTGTGAATCAAACATCCTGTAAAATCAGTCACAATACACAGCTGAAAGCCCATGACTCTTACTAACATGATATAATAATGACATGATTTTAATCAAATAATTAAATAAGTAACAAGAATTTCAGTGTTTTTATGTTTGAAAAACAGGTTTTTACAGTCTTCATTATTGACTTGCTATTTTCAACAATTATAGATTGGGAAAACAGTCTTATTAGTCACAGTCATCATTAGCAAGTTGAAAAGCAGATATCACATAATATGTTAAGTATCAAATATTTCAATCAATGTTTCGTTAAGCAGTAAGATTCAATTATAAAAAAAAACTCACTTGCTAATTAAATCTTGATCCATTGTGCAGTTAAGTAACAGCTGACATTTCTAAATAAAACTAAAACATTATTGACAGAGAAGCAGCACAACAGACTATTTTAATTAGCCTCAATATCTTCAGAAAGGAATAACATCAGCATCTTTCATCAGTATCCTTGTCAATTAATATCTTGGTTTTTTCTAAGACTATTTAGCAAATGAGAGCTCTCAAAATGCTTCTGTTCCAACAAACCCAGTCAAATCATTTAGGACTTTGCTCCCATGTTGTTAAGCTGACAAAACTGATAGTGGGCTTAGTATTATGTCATCAGCCTTGTTCTTCCTGGTTGTGTTCTCCAAATAATGCTGTCAAGAAAACCAATACTGCGTAAAACCACACCTTCTGTAAGACTTCAAATGGCTGAAGGAGGCTGCTGCTCAATGCCACTCAGATTGTCAAGCAAAGAAGTCACCATCCAAGTCACCAGAGTGAATAGTATGTGCAGCTGTCATTCAAATTCTTTAATGATGAGACTGTATGTAAACCACTGCAAGTGCCAACAAACCTGTTGGTGTCACCCATCATGATGATTCAAAATTTTATTACATACTGCCAAAGAGAACCATGGCTGTTTCTGGTCTTAAAGCACTCCTGTCATAGCTGGCACCTTCCTTCTGCAATAAGGTTTGGACTCATTTCATCTCGTTTTGTATTCTAATTATTTTTTTTTTATGATGTTATTTTACTAAGACGCTTATCAAGCCTCTGTCAAAATAGCCTTTTATTGTTTTTAGAAGATAACCAAGAAGATATCTACCTGGAAAAAATTCTGAGAACTCCTGCAATCTTTTATAAAACCGTGTTGCTGGGAATCAGAGGAGCTTCCTTGAGTATAAGTAATCGTATTTATCCCTGCCTAGCCATCCTAAGCCTTTGCAGACACAGATTCAAAGGATCACTAGCACTTTGTAGCTATAAAGACTTCCTATCTCATAGCTTTGCACATGTGTATGATTACAGGTTGAAAAGTCACATAGACCTATCATAAGATTTTACAACTCAGTAAATATGCTTAGAGCAAAATTTCCAGTTTGTATTTACATAAAGTTGTGGCGGAACATTCCACACTATTTTCTTGTTCCTGATTTCAGTATCATCTCCATTTTACAGTCACAGTAGAGGTCCCTCAGGAAGCTCAGTTTGTCAGACACACGTCAGCAGCAAAGAACCACCTGGGGGAAAGAGAAACAATATCTGTAGATATTGCATCAGCAGAAAGTGTCTAGTGAGAAAGTAAGGTCTTTTTCACCTTTACAACACTTCTTAAATTTGTTAACAGTGAAGGCATCTCTCTTCTCATTTTGATATAAGTTGTATCAGGGAAGTGTTGAGCCTTATGCACATGCACATAAATATAATTTAATTGTAATTATTACTGACTTCGTTGCAAAATATTGTGATTATTTTTATTCTCTCTTTCAGTTGCTTTTTAGTATCATAAACTGCTCTGGCTTCTGTTTGATTCTCCAGGGAACGCACCCAGAAATATCTGCCGTATTTTTATAAATTTCTTGTCAGTGCTGTTAAATTACATCAAAATAGAGAAGAGAGGTTATGGACACAACTGCTGTCTCCCTCCTAAATTTCATTATGGACTAGAATCAAAATTTACTGAAGTCATGGAGAATTTTTGTATTGACTTTGGATCAGGCTATAAATTTTTATTAAAAAAACACCTCTGCTGATTCTTTGTCTCCTAAGAAGTGTATGCTGTGTAACCTATGAATAATTCCAGTCATGATTTCTTTTTCTAATATTAAGGCACCATTTCTGATGTTAGCTTTGACTGGGTAATAATATCAGCTGAGTGAGTGATAAGAATTCAGAGCCATGGCAGCAGCCTGAGCATTAATAACTGTAATGTCTAAAGAGGAGGACTAATACATTTAAAAAAAAAAGTGGAAGTCAAAGTAATTTTTCATTTCAGTAGAAAAAATGTATGGGATGAATGGAGCACACAGTCCCAATCCTCTGGAAGATGCAATTAAATAGTAATTTGGTGATTTGTGTTGTGTTTATTTTCACCTTTCAAATATGTGGGAAATGCTTTCACCAGCTAAAGCAGAGAATTCATGAAAAACAGAGACTTTGAGCACAATGAGTTTCAGTGAAGGGAGCACTATTTTGCAGACTTGCAGAGCATTTTCCTACGGGATATTTTTCAAGGTAAATGGAGCAGACATCATGCTTGTTTCTTTGTCCAGCAAGGCAAAACTGAGAATGTGAATCAAGATTCCTGGATACTGGAGCTAGCTTTGTTCTACCTTTGTGCTTGACCACTGAAGAATTACTTGAGAAGAAGAAAACAAACCATCATGTACTTCCTTCCTAAGAGAACTCTAGTTTTCTCATGAGCCAACAAATCATGCACAAACCCATTTATTTGATGACTAATTAGAGAAGCTAATGCCTGAACATAAATCTGCAGAAGCTCTTGCAAGCCACCTGTTTTCCAGCAAGACCATTTTAAGCAAATTGCCCATTCAAAGCACCGTTACAAAGATAATTTTCTTAGACTGTTGCATGGAGTGCAGCAGCTGGGTTAATTACCTGTGCTGGACAGAGCACAGTGCTAAAGGGACAATGTGACTTCCTGTCCCATGGTGGCTCATTCTGAGTTTTCTTGTGTGTTTCTGCATAGCACTCACTGGGCTACAAGAATACATATTGAATTCTGTATTTATATTGTTTGCTTGATGCAGTGTTGCAAACTGGAAGAAAGTATAACATGGTCCTCCACAAAGATGCCTCAATGCACTTCTAAGAAAAAGATATTTTTACCTACTGAAAATCTGAGCACTAACTTTTAATGAAACTAATAACAAATTTACATCATTTTTTATGGCATGGGATCAAAGACTGAAGTAATTATAGTGTAGAAAGAATCACTATATTTCAGAATTAAAAGTCATAGGTTCTCTTCATGGTTTTCTGTAAATGTAGCTAAAATCAAACTTAGATTATATTTTATGCTACACCATGAAGAAGTAATATTTACTTGAAAATAACTTGAAAAGTAACTGTCACTTGTGTGGTCAAAAAGGACATGATTTATGAGTTCAAATTAAACTATATTCTACACATCTATGCCAGCACACACAATCATCTACATTGACACAAACTGTACTCGGAAACCCACACTTGGACAACAGCCACTATCCTCTGTCACTTCAGGGACCATGTTAGGCAAAAGGTCTGGAGATGGGGTTAAAGGTTTCTACCCCATTTAATCCCAGTTCAAGTGCAGGAAACCTGCACCCTACTGTGGATGGCTTAAGGCCACCAGCCCGTGTCCAGTGAGGGTTGCTCCTTGGTTCAGGGTCCACCCGCTGGTTCTTTGTTGTGGATTGGGTCCTGGCTTACAGCTCAAAGCCTGCTGGACTGCTCGTCAGTCTTTTACTCTCAGTGCTGGCCTTGACCTGCTGGAACTCCATTCCCTACTGTTTCACTTGTGACAAATTAAGCAGGTCTCTTAAATACTTCTTCCTTCCCTTTTATACTTTGCTAAGGAGACCTTATTCAATTTGTCCATCCTAGTCAACACCATATGATATCCCTGCTGCTCAGATAATCCTTGAATAATCTGTAGTTCTTCATAGCTCAGTAAATATGTGTTGGTATTTTTGAATCCTTTAGCCTAGAATCCAACTATTTAACTGAACCCTCTTATCCAAATCTCTTCCCTGAAATCCTGAGTCAAGGGAAAGAGTCAGGCTGGTGGTTTTTAGAGAATATCTTTTCCTGGAAGGGTTCAGGAAGGATGGAGAGGACACTAGACACAACAAACTCTACTCAGAGTGATGTTTCTGAGTTGAATTCAAGCGCTAATTACTTGTACTTCTGTTGGAAATTCACGGAGTTAAAATACAAATGTTAGTTTACTAGAGTAATACTGAATGTCCATACACTCCACTGGTGTAAAAGAAAACTGAATTTCATATTCATGAATCTTTAGTTATAATTTTTCTTTAAATGAGATAACCTCATTCATTAAAATAAAAGTTATTATTCAATATGACTGTTTTTTAAGTTATGTATTCCATATATGTGTGAAAGTTATGCTTTAGGAATTACTAAATGAAGTATACTAGTACCCCGGTTAGAATCCCTATTTCCTGACAGGATACATGGTCATGGATCTGGCTTCAAAAGCTCCTCTGATGGCTTCCTGCTCAGTGGTGTCAGCAGTATAAACTTTAGACCACATTCCTCCTTCTTATGTCACCATAGATCACAGACCACAGCAAAAGTAGGGATGATTCTGGCCACATGATCATGTTTTACAAGATGCAGTTTTCTGCATCTTGACAAATCATGACCAGCTGTAATGTAACTGACTGTATATTAATCACAGAACATCCTGAGTTAAAAGGCTGCCACAAGGACAGCCCCAAGAATTATTCCACATACCTGAGAACATTGTCCAAATGCATTGTCCAAATTGCTTCAGGCTTTTTCCAGAGACTAGAGTTTTTAAGAAATTAGTCACAGAAAGAAGTCTGGAAAAACCAGCAAAACCAGACAGCAAAAAAGGCAGGTCTGAGGCACCTGGTTGTCACACTAGGACATGAAATAAAGACACGCAGTCTGTGTGATATCTAAGGCAAGAAAAGGGCTGTCTTTATTTCTGACCTCGTTATTTATAGATTTATAAAAGTGACCATGGATTGGAGGGTGAAACGGCCACTGCTCACACCCCACTGGTTAAGGTAACAGTCAGTCAACTTTGTCCTCCTAGCACAAAGAATTCTAAACAAAGAGCAGCAGTTACAAAAACAAAAGTTGTTTACATAAAAACTGTAGATTCTGACTCCAAGAATGTAATCTTGTCAAAAGGCTACGAAAAACCTGGGAAAACAGGGCGACACCTGGTTCTTGTGCTTGGCACATACAGGTCAGCTCATTCTCTGCCAGATGTCAGACTGGAGGACTGGAGCCACTGCTGGGGTGCAGTTGGCTTGATTTTAGTTTAACATATCCAGTGTGTGCCGTGTGTGTGCAAGTCAACGTGCGTGTGCACATGGCACTGAATCCACCTCTCTTGGATATGACTCATGGTCTTGATTAATCATAGGAAACAGAAAATATCCTGGGCCAAGTCTCAGAGAAAATCTTGGCGACCTGCCAGGAGAGCAGGTCTGGCTCTAATTCTGGGTTTCTGCCTCCTAACACGGTGGTACATGAGAAGTGAGGCTCAGTGTGTGCTCACATGCTGCTCCTGCAAAAGGGGCAATAGTTCCTCATTTCTCTTGCAGCACAAAGTGCAAATGACAGCTCAAAAAATGTTCCTAGAAAGTGATATGCAGGATGGAGAGGGAGGATGATTGGATTCTAAACTTTGAAAATAAATTCTGGGATGGAGCCAAAATCATCTCTGTTCCTCTTTTTCTCTGTCACTAAAATGTTAATTTCTTGCCAAGGATGTTAAGAGGTTTATTTAATCATTTTTACTAATGTGCTGTAATGCCTTGAAATGTGGCTTAGGAAAGAGGAGTGTTATTCATAGTCAGTGAAAGAATGATGTCCACTATTTGTGTTGCAGTAGAAACGAATGACCTGATCTATCATGTAGATTACACAGGGAGACATGATTCCTTCCTCAGAGTCAATGGGAGAGGAATGATCCTTTTTTGCATTACAATAGAGTCAGATGATATGGTTCATCTTGTATGTTTTATAGAAAGGCACAACAGCTCTCCAGATGCCTTATAACTCTTATGACTCCTGTAGTATGTTATCCTACAGTGAGCATTAAATTTATGCCACATTTTAGCAACAAGGAAGCCATTGGAAGGAAAAATATATAGATATGCAAACTGAATAAAAATACATGAATATAACATAGTATATAAAATATAGTATAAACATAGTATATAGAAATAGTATATAAAATATATATTTATATATGTCTTTATAATAAAGTAGAATTTTTTTTTGCTAGAAATAATGTAAATTTGATAGAAGAAGCTATCTGCTTTGTTTTGTTGTTGCACTGGAATTTCCAGTTTTATAAAAAAACACAGAATGTGCAGACAAGTTTGCAAAATCATGTTCACACACATCACCAAACAGCTATATACAAAGAGCTTTCGTGTGAGGCTCTTCAGGGTCGTGTTTTGGTGTGGAATAGATACAAATTCCATGTGTGCACTTACTGGTAAAAAGAATCTATTCTTAGGAATTGCATAATTTATGGAGCAAAAGCTCATTTTAGGAATTATAAAGAAATATTTGATATCAACCAGTCTTTGACAGATTCGTAAGAATTTTTGAAAATTTAGATGAAGAGAGTTAAATATAAGCAGATTGGTTCTGTTGTATACTATGAATGGATTTTTTCAAAGCTTTCTCCCGACCTTCCCTGCATCCCCCACCCAGTGTCACAAAGAGGAAATCCATCTCTCCCTTATGGCACTGCCAGCAGGGAGGGAAGCAGCCAGCAGCATTCAGAAGGATCCCTGCACCCTGATGTGCTCACAGGCACAGGGGTTTCTACAGGAGGAGAACTGAAGACAGAAGAGCTGCACATTTCTCTGCTGTTTCAGGCTGGGCTTCTTCAGCATCAGCTGCTCAGGTGCCCATGGTGAGGGTGCTGGGATGTTGCTGTTGTCTCTGCTTGGCCACGTCAGGCAGCAGCCTTGGTGCTGATCCCAAGGAACAGAGGGAGAAGGAAGGGGCAAGAGGGGGACCTTGGGAGCTGCCTGATGTGTAATCTACTCCAAGCTTTCCTGTGAGCAATAAAGGCAATGAAATCTTTCTCTTCTGGTGGGTTTTTTTTTGTTTGTTTGTTTTTGGGTTCAGGGTTTTTCTTTGTTTGTTTTGGTTTGGTTTGGTTTGGTTTGGGTTTTTTTGTGTGTAGCCTAAAATGCTTAAGAACTTGCAAAACGTCTTTCAACACACCTCCACTGGTGTGTTATTAGGGTTTTTTTCACTAGTCAGGTGTCTGCAGGACACTTGTGGGAATTCAATAGCAATAAGGCCAGAAGCCTTTTCAAATCTGACAGCAATTAGCTGGGGCTTGTGTTCAAATGGATTCAGGGACAGAATGCAGTGTCACTGGGAGACTCCTGGGATAAGACTGTTGCTTTAATTTTTTAGCCTTCTGATGTTTATAATTTTTGAAATTTTTTTTCTCATAGATTTTACTGTAAGAGAATTGTTTGTACTAGTTTGTCTTTGTTTACACTTCTTTCTAGAGGAGGGAACCTTATGATAAACATCTGTTTTGACCAATGTAATTAAAGAAGTGTTAACTTTACCTACCAATCATTAGGCTTATTTGAAATACTATATAAAGGGTCAGATTCAAAGTAAAGTAAATAATTAGCCTTCAAAATTTTAAGAGAGTCCGTCTCTTCGTGTCCTATTACAACATAAGACTCCTCTCCTGGAGAAGTGATGGGAAAGAAGGGAGAGAGACCTCCTTAGACTGGAAGAAAATATGTGGAGGGGTGGAAATTACTTAAAGCCTTGTGCATGGTCAGTACAAATACGAAATCAAGGAAGTTATGCTGTATAGGAGATGTGCTGAGGGAGCTGAGATATTCAACAGTGCCTACCCAGCAGAATTCTCAAGAGATGTTGAATCCTGCTGGACACTCACATGTAAGGGATGTGAATATTGTAGGCAGCTGAAAATGAGAGTATGCTCCTTTAGGGGTGACTTTTGCTAAGAGGTTAATTAGATGAGTAGTCACATCTTAACTGATGTTCCTCGGTGAACTGTTTTGTACAAAACTGGTTTTCAGGCATCTCTTATGTGAACTTTGATAGTAATCAATTCTAGCCAAGGCTTTTAAAATAGTCCAACTCATTGTCTTCAATCATTTAAGAGCTTTTTTTTCCTAAGATTCTGGAGACTATTACCTTGAAGTCAAATAAAACTGTTTGCACATACTGTGAACAGTCAGCAAAATAATTAAACTTCTTTTTGGGAAACCATAATGCACTGACAGTTAAGATGTTATTTAATGGAATACTAACAAGGATTTTAAATGACATTTAATGGATTTGAAAAGATTATTTTCTTTCCACAGCTGAATTATTAGTAGGTTTGTACTGAGTTGCAAGGTAGCATAATTATTTTTGCATCAGTAATGCCTTTCTAACCTCAATTAGCAGGAGATCAGAAGCCACGCTCTGAATCTTTCACTGAAATGCAGTTGTCAGCTATGTAAATGACTTTATAAATATGTCCTAAAAATGGAAATGGTTTATGCAAATTAACCTGAACCACAGTGTGCAAAATTAGAAGTATAAAAAATAAGTTGGTGGTGTTGGGAAGCGTTGAAAAGCATGACTTGGAGAATCAGCTGAGTTCCACCAGAGGCAGGAAAGGACACCTTGCTAACATCGTCAGGAGTGCCAAGGACAGAGAAGGACATCTCTTCTGCTCACCCTCTTTCCTTGTATTTTTTTCATTTTCACACTGTTTCCTCTCATGTAAAATGGTCATAATTTTACATATATCCTCACCAGCTAGAAAAACCTTACTACAAATGGAAATAGATTTAAAATTAAGACAATAATGTTTCACGCTCCTTAGTGGTAGCTGGCTCTTATAAAAATTTGGAAAGAAATATAAAAATCTCTGAAACCTTTTACTTTGAAAGTAAATTTTAATTTGAAAGTTGGTAGACTGGTAAAAAGAAATGCAAATCTTTTTCCTTCCTTCCAAAGTCCTGAATATTTGCTAATTTATCTATTGTGTTAAAGACTTACCATGAGCGTCTGCTCTCAATTTGCTTTAGCTATTGATCAGTAATTTCTACGTACTGTCATGTGAGATGCTATTACTCAATGTCTTTCAGTAGGTTTAACTCAGTAAAATCGGCAATTGCTGCTCCTTGGTCAGTTTTAATTTAGCCTGTGCTTATACAACTTGGGTGGAATTTCTGACCCAAAATGTATTAAGAGGTATTATTGACCTTAAAGAGCACAGAATTTTGATCCTGAAATGAAAACAAGTGCCTGGAAGGGGATCCAAAAGAGGACCAGAAAGATGTTTGATGTGAAGCAGATTGAGGTGTTAGGTTTTAGCTTGTACATATGTAATAGTATAGATGAAAAGATACACCTTCCTCAATTCTAACAGACACATTTCTGTGAGGAACTGTGACTCTGTCCTAGATGCTTTCTTGAAAGATTTACTCATTCTTTTAAACTATTGATTCAGAAAAGCTGAGAACTTTGTTAAATGAATTATAGTTTATGTCAGGATACATAAAAATAGCAAACCGTAGCTGGTTTGGAAGTTAACAATTACAGTAGCCTTGTTAGGCCAATGCCACTTAATAATTATTATTTCATGAAATATGTTTATCTTCTAACTTTTTTGTTGGCATTTTAGAAAAGTTGTCAGTTCACTGATAAAATATGTCATGTGGATGCATTCCTTACCTTCAATATGAAAAGTTCCCAGATAAGCTGAGATACTGCATCAAGTACTACAAATTACTTGTAATGTTAAATTTCTGTAAGTATCAAGAATTGGAAAGGACCCCTGGAGGTCAGCTGGTCCAACCCCATGCTCAAACAGACTCACAGCCACAAGGCTGCCAGGACAGTGTCCAAAGAGTTTTGAATATCTCCAAGGATGGGGTAAGGTATCGATTATCTTGTGTCTCTTAATGACTCTTACAAGCACTCTGAAAGCAGGCTTAGCATTTTTGAAATACCCTCAAGGACACTTCTGACTACTTCAGAACTGTGAAATACACAGTGATCACACTGCTGTACAGAGGGGTTACCTGAGACTGTGGGTTGAGATTACTGGAATTTCAAGTGAATGCACTGGAATGGTTTGGTTATGTCTTAAGTTTAATATTTGCCTCCTACTCTGTTTCATGTGTTGCATTGGGAGAAATCTGCTGACAAATTTAATAAGCAGTTATGTTTTTTATTTGTTTTCAATTGTATTTCCAGTCCAGCCTTTTTATCAAACACAGTAGTTTGCTGACAGAATTCACTGCTTCATTTCAAATGCTCCACTTATCACCTGGTTTCTGCTGGATGCTTTATCTATTTTTTAGAAAACACTTAATCTGAGACACCAAACAGCTTTCTTAATACTGAGCATGTGTTAGTCAATATGGCAACAAATAGAAAGCTTGCACACATCTATTACACCAGACAAATCTAGCAATCAAAAACTTATTTAGCAGCAATTTCTGGTAGCATCAAGAAATAACAGTGATTGTAGGGCAGAGGATTTCTTCAATGTGAAGAAATAAATAGCCCTTAATATACAATTCTATTGTATGTAGTTTATTTTCTGCTTTTCTTAAACTATGTCAGTTGGGTTTGTCGTTTAATAATGGCACAATGAGAGGGGAAATCAGGTTGCTAGGCTGTTTTTTTCTTAGCACAGAACTACAGCACCTTTTCTTTCACTTGACAGGTTTGGACCTTTTCTACTGTGTGTATTGTATCCTAGCAGGGACGTGTCTGTTACATCTCCCACAAGCAATTGTTGAATTACCATCTGCTAGCTCACAAAGATCCATGGACCACAAAGATGCACATGCTCAGTGGAAGTGTTAGAAATAAAGAACTTGCTGAAAACTTACAATCACATTTTTTCACAGGCCTCCTGTGAAATAAACTGGCAGAACTGGTGCAGTACCCCAGTCCAAAGATTAGGGGATTAGGTGGAGTTTCCTGTGGTTGTGTCAGCACTGACCATCTAATTTAACTCATTAAGGGGTATGCTCTCAGTTAGTTAATACTGGTCTTTGAATTTGCACAAGTGGAATCAGACACAATTAGAAAGTGATGGCTAAGTGCTTGCAGAATGACTCACAAAAAGCAGGAGATGGAAATTCTGGACCCAGCAGCAGCAGTGAGGTTGCAACAATGTCTGCACAGGAACCACAGAGGAGGCTCTGGGCCCAGTTTCTCTGCTCAGAAAAAAAAGGGCTTGTATTCCCATAGCTGTGATTTATACATTCAAGCAGTCTGCAATCCAACATATGCATGGCTGTATGTCCAGCAAGTGAAAAGTCTTTCTGGGGCTGTTGTCAGGTCACTCACAAAAAAACTAATGGATATAATTTAGTTTGACAAATACATTTAAAATGAGGAAAAAGCCCCAAACTGCTACTTGCATAAGTAATAATTGAATTTTATTAATAATATTCTGAAGTAGTTTTATGAATGATTAAGAGAGAATTAACAAAAACCATGCAAAATCTCTTTCAGGTCAATATTCTATAAGGAAAAGACAAAAATAATAGTTTATGAAAATGAGCACCTCAAACGTTATAATTACCTATGGACAGTTGAAAGGACATGGAACTACAAGTGTAGTATAGAGTCCTAAAAATCTACAGACAGAAGTAATTATAAACCTAGATTGTAGTACCCTAGACAGAGGAGTGAAAAAGTTGATCTTTTCATCTATGCTGAATAGAGATTTTTTTACTGCTACTAGGTCAAAAAGGAAATATATTGTTTCTTCTGTTAATATTTAATATCTCACTATTTTATACATCAGAAGTATGCATAATATATTGTCAGAGTCCACTGAATATTGGGAGTTTGTGTTCATTTACATTGTGTGGATTTTCAATGTCTGTTCAGTGTTTGTCCAGTAAATTCAGGATTCATAGCTGATTTATTATTTGTATCTGCTCAGGACCCAGGCTGCAAATCTCTCCTCTGTGGTTTACAGAACTATTGCAGTATGCTTCTTGGTGTCAGGCTTCCACATGCAAGGGCAATTTATCTGTTAAAAAAAACTGAAACAATCTCAGAAGGTATGAAGAATGTAGGACATATGTATCTCGTATATGAGTATCTAAGTAAGACAATTATTTTGTCAGAAAGATCACTGCTTTCCTCAACTGTAAATGTCAATCATACCTTATTTCTCTAGGGTTCCCTACTTTTGAGGCCTTTTTCCAGTATATTGTAGAGTGTTAAATATGTGCTCAGAGACACCATCAGGTTTACTGCACACAGGATTTCTTGTGCATTATGACACATTGGAGTGAGTGTCTGAGTCTGAAAGTACTTGGAAAGCTGGAGCTGCTATGGGGTGAATTTGTGAATTCATCTCCAGTCCTTACATAGGGCAGGTTGTAGCTGAAACATCTGTGTCAGAAACATCTCGCAGTCCTAATAATTTCCTTCACGTTGTGTGAATAATGCAAGAAACTCTGGTATTTCAGCACTGTGGTGGAAAATAACAAACTGAATGTTTAATTAGGGATTAAAAAAAAAAAGGTGCCTCTGAAAGAGGGATTTAGGCAATATTTCAAATCCCAAACTGCAATTTCAAGAACCTCTCCACAGCTTCTGTCTCATAATGCACACACTTAAACTCCCAAGCCCCCTTGTCCTCTAGACTCTTAAGTCTTTTACTCAGAAGCATTTCTGCTTGGACAAGGCTGACTTCCTCAGGATTTTTCAATTTAGAGACCAGATACATAAGACTTTTAGTGACTAGCAGCCAATGCTCTGATGTGGCTACTTTTTTGATTGCTGTATGGAATACTTAATCTCATATCACCACTCAGAGGTTTTATAGCAAATCTCATTTTTGGCTTTTTTTCCCCTGCCTTTGTGAGTTTTTGTCCTTGGAATGATTTCTGGAGATGTTTACAAGTAAGTGTGATTTTTTACTAAAATATCATTCCTTCTTCAGTTGTTTGAAAATAGCTAATGCATGAGCTCACCAATACGTTCCTTCCTCCCACTTTTTTCTTAGCAATTCGTGATGATGTTAACAAAGTTTTTGCTCATGGACTGTAGGTATCATTTTTGGTATTCTGACTTTTAATAAGCTGAATAAAATACAGGGAGTAATTATTATGAAGACAGCAGATTTCAGTTATGAAAAAGTGAGTTGCTGGAAAGGTGAAATCTTGGTCACACTGAAGAAATCATCTAGATGTAGAAGTCCCCTCGTACATAGTCTTCATTCTAGTTTGGGATATATACCAGCAACTCACTGTGATAAAACTTTGGGCTGTCTTGAATCTCTCAGGGCTTGAGAGCTCATTAAAAAAAAAAAAATAGATGCTTTGAAGAGTATACATAATACTACCTCAAAGTTTGAATGAAAAAAATCCTGATTAGGATCAAGAAATTTCTCACAAAGTGAGAAATATACTCCACAAAAACAATACATATTTCTGTCAGATACTAAAAGAGAATAACATTTACCAATTTGGTTGAATCCACTAATTTTTCCACTTCCTTCTAACCCAATAATATATTTCAAATTTGACAACTCTGTATATTATGATCTTAAACACCTTCCAAAATCTGTAGGCATATAATAAATTTTAAGTGAAGTCTGACTCAGAAGGTTTTTTTCTCTGATAAATGTTTGTACCTTTGGGTAAGGGAAGTTCTAAAAGTATGACACTTGTGAAGAAAAATGTGAAAATAGCTATTAAAAATCATTCTTCACGCAACTATATATAAAAAAAATCTGCTGTTTAAGCTACCTTCACTTTCAAAAGAGATGTCTTATTTTTGGAAACAGAGGGGCATTGGAAAACCTTATAGAGACAGCCCTTTTGTTTTCTGTCAGATGACCGACTCTAAATGGATAGTACTATTATAGAAACATCCTCCTGTAGATTTAAAATGTTGTAGAGATACCAGATGGTAATAGGAGCTAATTTTTATTTTTAAAGAAAAAAAATTGTTGTTATTTAATTCAAATGAGAAACCATTAAAACATAGTCCAGCTTTTGGGAGCTTGGGATTTTGTCATGTATATGTTTCATGAATCCATAAAATAGCCTGTGCTTTTCCTTTGAGTATTATGGTGGATGTTTGTGATTATTGAGCTTATTTACTTTCTCATCAATGTGCTTATGATTTCCAAGGTGGGGCTATTAGCAAGTCATTAGGAGCTAACAGCAGGTAAATTAAATACATGTAAACAGCCACATGGTTCTGCATTTACTTGGAGCAGTTGCTCTAGAGAGGAAAAATGCAAGGCTTGAAGAACTTGCAAGAAGTAACGTTGTGTAAGTCTAGAAGTGCTAAGTTTACTCTGTTACCAAACTTCTGCCTGGGCTCCTCACCAGCTCTGTGATTTGGTCCCTTCCAGCCTTACCCATTCCGTGATCATAGACAGCATGTGCATCGTTGGTGATCATAGGCATGTGATTATCTGGTGACTGTGCTGTGATTGCACTTTTGCCACAGGAATGTGTGAGAAGTGGTTAGTCTCCTGCCTGTCTCCACATGTCTAAAACTGAGACAGCTGGTTGTGGGTGGGAGTTTCCAGGGCTGAAGGTGAAGCCTTAACCATGGTTCTTTTTGTTTTCTTTCTATTTTTTTCCCCTCCCAGATCTACTGCTTCCCTTTCTATTAGCAGCAAACAGTATGGGATATAGGACAAATGAGTTGTTGCCAAATTTCATAACTTGCAGTCTGGACTAGATTCAGCTGACTACTAGCTGATATCAATTCTGACTCTAGAGTCTGTTGTAAACAAAAATCGTACAAAATCTGGATTCACACCTTCAGTGTTCACAAAGTTCTGTTGTAGCCTGAACTGAAGAGTGGTTTGCAGCTTTATAGCCTGATTAATGTCTGCATTATGTCCAAGTAGTGTGTTGGTGGAACATTATTGACAGTATCTGGTGTGAATTCTATGGATGCAGTAAGTTAAGGCACATAATGTACCAATCACTTGTCCAGGCCCAAGTTAAAATGTTCCAGGGAAAAAACAATACTGTCACACTTGCCATGCTAAAAGACACGTGGACTCTGAGTTGTTCCTTTGACCGAGAGATCTGAAGGTCCCAGTTTTTCAAAAACAGCACCTTATATAGTTTTTCAAACATGCCCAGTGAGTGGTTGGCAAAGTTAACATATCTCCAATCACATTGGTCAAGA
>WAAE01010706.1:0-37486 GCA_013400495.1 Nicator chloris
CAGTAGGAAAATTATAGATACTTTCTTTACTACACCACCCCTAAAATTATGTCCTTGGCTAAAATTTGTTAAGTATTTTAAAGGTAGAAAAGCTTTAATTAACTTTAAAAAATATTTTTCTGACTGATCATTTGCTAAATCAATTTAAGAACAAATTCACCTTAGCCTGAAGCCACGAAGATACTGGATTTAGCTCTTTTTAAGTATCACAAACTTACAATTATTGTATTGTTGAAATTTCCCTTCAATTCAGATGACTCGCACAGGTGGAAGAAAATCAGTGCAACTCAGGAAAAAATATATTTTCCAAGTTATAACAGGTTGCAGTGATTTTTCTTTTCAGAGAAGAACCCTTGGATTTCAAATTCACATGGTTGCTTGAAGAGGCAGCTGAGTTAAAACACTGCATTTTGACAGGATAACCAGCCCTTAAGTCCTTACATTACTTTTCCTCTGTCCATCCTCAATAAGATACCACTACTACTAAAGAAAGCTCCATGGAAGAAGTGAATTCTTTTCTTTGGAAAAAAAAACAAGGCAGCAATGATTAATTTACCAAGAAACTACAATATTAGAGCAAAAGATAAACATGGAACTATGTGTCTGACCTTCCTAAAAGACTTAATTTTTGTTTGCCTTTCAGACATAATGATTTTACCATCTTTCTTCAAAGAACAGAAATCTACATTTTCAAAACAGTGTTGAAAAACGAACTTGTCCTGAATCGTTCTGAACTAGCTGGTGGATGCTCCATACAGATTAACCATTTATTATTCATGAGGGATAATGTTCATGTTACCATGATTTCAACAGTTTGCTGCCAAACAAACAGTTTAATTTTTGCCCAGATTGCATTTCCCCATAAGCAGAACATCAGTACCTTGTGGCAGCACACTTTGCAGACAAACTGCATTGCACCACATATGACACAGTTGCTTACCCTTCTTGGTTTGTAGAGTCTGGATCCAATTTTCAAATGAAAGATCACTTTGCTGAACATTTATTTTTCCTGTGGAATTACTGTTTGGTGAATAGGCTGCTTTCAGCCTTGGGGGTTATTTATTTAGATTTTCATTCTCTTCAAAATGTTGGTGGAAAATGTTTGTCTGCTGGAGGGGTACCATATGCTTCTGATCTGAAGATTGACTGACTCCTACTGCGTAAAAAGTGAGTGAGCAAGTAGAAGCACAGACAGAAGACGGAATGATCATTAAGTATCTAAATGAACTGGGAATTACAGTCCCAGTTTGAAAGGTCTGTCAGATGAATTGAGTTCCAGTCTCCTTCAGAGTCCTGGGAACCTACATTTCTATACACTCAAGAGTTTAATATAATATCAGAAAGAGATGGATGAGAGAGTACGAAAGCTGAGAAGGATACAAAATTAATGTAGCACAGCCTGCTGATTCAAGAGCAAATGCAGGTTCTCAAAACAGGGAAAAATGCAGGTTCCTTCTTTTCTGTGATAAATAATTTTCTGCTTAGAATCTGTACCAATTGTGAAGATGGCACCTTTTTCACATTGATCAATTAAAAAGAAAAAACAGATTCTTTTTATTCCAAGCATTTTTAGGTTAGGTATGCATCTTTAAAAATAAAAATATTCCAAGGCAAGTTTAGAAAAACTACTGTTTAAAGGCATATTGACTTAAGCAGGATCATATTCAGCCTGTGCACTTCCTATTAAACTTTATGACATTTAATTTCTTCTGTGCTTCTCTTCTCTAAAAATACTCCCTATTGTGTAAATGTTTGGATTGGCCATCTATGTTATCATGTTCCAAATGTTTTTAGCTCCTTAAAATAACATATATTTGTTTCAGAGAGGAACGCTTTACCTGATGGGGAAATTCAGATGGCATACCCTGACACGTTTTTGGAATTAATGCCATAGAAATTTCGCATAACTGATGACTGAGCCAACCAAATGTTCTGCTTGAAGTCCAGCCAACAAAGCATTGTGGCCCTATCTGTGTAAATACCGTTTCACAAAGCCATTGAGAATGCTCTGCTCAGATAGCTAATATACCATATGCACAAAACCAGCAGAATTAACAAATACACACTATTAGCTGGGATTTTTTTCACCAGCAAAAAAGGTGTCAGAGATTTTAGCAAGCAGACAAGTTCAGGATAGCAAGGGTCTTTCCACATCTGCCTTAGAGAAGGGAGCTGGACTTGGTCACATCTACCAAAACCCATGTACTGCATTAGCCATAAATGCATCAAGTATCTTCACATCAATCAACTGGTCACAAGATGTCACACCTTGCTCTCAAGCACAGTGGAGAGGCAGCAGCTCTGCCAAGTTTTTTACTGAACCTGGATGGTTGGAATCCAAGTTTGAATGCCAAAGTATTTAAACATGTGTGTTAACCGTGCCTTTTAACTCTTTTGGAGTTTGCAGGTGGAAGAGAAGATCAAAGGAGGGTTTAAAAAATTTTTTTTAGTACTATCAATACTCATTAAGTCAGAGATGGTGACCAGAGACCGCAGCAAGGGGAAAACAACAGAGGGAGCATAACATATTGTGAAATCCAACTTTTGCTTGATGGAGAGATGGATCTGGTGAAAGCAGGGAAAGACATGCACACAAACACATACATACCAGCACTTTTAACACAGTGAATTCTATTTAGGCTCCTAAAAACTCCGGTCAAATTGACTTCAAAGATAAAACAGGAGATTATTGGAGTTTGACTGTAATCCTGAGTTGCTTTTTGTCCTCAGCTTTTTATATCAATTTGTAGACAGAGCCAATCAACCCTGGACTTCCTCAGCATCAGAGTAGTTTCCATCAAAACTGTAACAACTTTGGAAACATTGGACTTTTCAGAAATTTGAAGATACTCAGCCCTGTGTATAATGATAATTTGCAAGGGAAGGATTTACTCCTTAGCAAAATTCTTGAGGACATTAGAAAGAAAAGCAAAAAGACATACCCCCCCTGCCCCAACCCCACAAATCTTCATTTGAGTAATGAATGACTTGAAAATCTTACCCTTTTTGGAAAGAAGCTGATTAAATTTTAGCAAAAATCTTTGAAAAGTCTCCCCTGACTTGTGTATCCTACATACTTGGTAAATCTGTTCTAAGCCTTTTTGCCTCTTTCGTCTTTTTTCCATTTCCTTTTCATTGTAGTCATGTTTTCCATTTGCTGCAGCAATCTCTTTGGACTGTTGAACATTTTGACCGAAAACGTGGATAACAAAGCCACACTGGCATTCATGGGAGTGTTAACTCTGATGTCCATGGGCATTGGAGAGGATATGAAAATCAGTGCCCACTGTCATAGACCCAAGGATTGGGTTCAGCCCAGTAGTTAAGTTTTTGCATAACATTTTTATATTTTATGCACATCCTAACAGAAGTACACGAAACACAGACGCTTACATTGAACCAGATATGCTCTAATTTTCCTGATAAATTGAAGCAACACCTGGGCTACTTATGATACTGAAAAAAAAATTAGATTTTTATGTTGATTAAAAATTATTAACTGCGTAAGTACATAAAAGTTGCTACAACCTATCAGAGAAAAGTGGCCAGGCCAGCATCCAGCTAGATGCAAATACTCAGAGGAATAAGATTATAGGCAAGCACAGGACTTCTTCCAGTTGCATTCTCCCAGCTTCAGCCAACAGTCACTTAGACACATCTGAGGCTGGAAGTTCGGTACCTACCAGTGTAATCTCATCTCTGTGTCTGTCTCCTCTCCATCTGAGCAGTTCCCACATATAGCTCCCACAGCATCATGTGGCAATGAGCTCCACAACACGAAAAAGTAGTTCCTGGCTGTCTGATAATTTCACATTGTCTGCTCTTGGCTCTTCTTCTACAGCAAACACTGAGGGATTGCTCCCCAAATCACCTTCTTCTGACTCTTCACTATTTTATTTCTCTCCGTCCTGTTCTCCCATGGGCATCCCTTTTCCAAACTGGGTCTTTGCATTCTGTTTACCTTCTCCTGTGTTTAAGCAGTTTTGGTGTTACAATCATCCCTGCTGTCCTCCTTCTCCATTTAATCCTGACTGTTTTTATATCTTTTAACAGTTACCCAGCACAAGGAGATTAAAACCAGTTCAAGAGTGTTCTCTGGGTTTTTTTTCACTTCCTGATATTCCACTTGGATTTCATTTTTTATATGTTTTTAGTATTTAATTTTTGTCTCTCTGCTGCTGTTTCATCATGAAAGATAGCTAAATTGACTCTAAATTACAGGTTATCACTGTATGTGCCAAATTGCCATCACATGATGCCGTATATATTGCTTTACACCATTAGAAAAGGAATTTTACCCATGGATTTATCTCTCATGTAGTCAGGATACTGGCATTTACTGCAACTCTTTGTGGTGCACTTAAGTTTTTACTGTTGTGAATAAATTTTTTGTAAAAATTTCTGTGCCCATTTTCTGGAACATTTGCCAGTAAGTTGAACAGCATCAGTCCTGAAAGGTTCATGTAAAGCTTTGCTCATAGTCTCCCTGTACGGTGAAATGTGGCAATTTAATCCTGCTTATTTTTGATCAATTATCAGATATTCTAATCAGTTACAAAATGGGTTATATCTTGGCTATTCTGTTTCTTTAAAGTTTTTGTACTTGAGCTGTGGCTCCATTGGCACAAGTATTTGAAGAGCAAAGATGGGGTAATTTGATTTTGACCTGTCATTGGTCTGATAAAAAAATGTTAAATCTTTTTGAAAGATTAACTTTGATATTGTAAATATGATTAAGGCTGTGTATCGAGAGAGTGTTTTGTGAGGCAGGCTGGGAGGAAGGAGGCCTCAGCCTCACACGTTGTCAGAACAGAAGAGCGTTAGAGATTTTTTTGTTCTGAAAAATATTCAGGTGAAACATACCGTTAAAATGAACTTTGGAAGAAGCAAATGTTCACAAAATGTCCTCTAGTAGCTACTCTTAAAATTGATTTCCTGACAATTTAGGCAGAAGGGGATCAAAAGTAAAAGCAGTGACCATTTTACTAACAAATGGTCAAAGCATACAAGAACAAACACTTCAGGAGCAGCTAAGCTCCCCATACTCCAGGGACAGAGATGTGCTTTGTACCACTGACAGGGCATGAACTTTGTCCGTGGCTGCTCTTGTCTGCTCAGACTGTTCAGCAGTTCAGATCACCCTGCCTGCATTTCACCCCTGTGCCACCTCAGCATCCTTCAAGCACTCCAGCTGCTGTCTCACAGAAACTGGTCTGCTTGATCAAGGAGTGAAATTCAAATTTAAAGGGCTACATTGCAAAAGTAAAACAACAACCCCATGAAAAACCTGAAACAAAAAACCCCATTCACACATACACACACACAAACTCTACAACTTCAGAACCAAATACTGACCAGCTGACTGAAGGAGCACTGGAGGTCAAACCAAGGAAAGAGAGAAAATCAAATCCAGAAACTGTCAGTGTTGTGCAATCTGTTTTCACAGAATCAGCTAAATCTGAACTCGTGAATTCCACTTCAGCTTTTGCTCCTACCCGCCCTATATCCACGGTATCTGGGAAATGACTTAAACACGACTCTGGAGAACAGCATGGGACCGGTGCTTCCAAAAGGCCAAAGTCAATACATTCACATATCAGAGACATGTGCCAGGGTAGCTGTCCCAGCTGCACAACACATGATGTGTCAACGGCTTTACATAGGGTGGGTCAGGAAGAAGCTCATTAAAGACAAGAACTACAGCTCTCCTTGCAACATCTCTGCATCCTTGTCCAGTTTTACAGAAAAAGAAAAAGAAAAAGAAAAGAGAAGAGAAGAGAAGAGAAGAGAAGAGAAGAGAAGAGAAGAGAAGAGAAGAGAAGAGAAGAGAAGAGAAGAGAAAAGAAAAGAAAAGAAAAGAAAAGAAAAGAAAAGAAAAGAAAAGAAAAGAAAAGAAAAGAAAAGAAAAAGATGCTGGTTTAAGGAAAAAGTTACTCTGCATGAAGTAACCCAGAGAGAAGGGCCAGCGTAACCATCTCTGCTACATTAGATACAATATATAACTGATCTTTTATATCATTATTTCATCATTGAGGGAGCAGCATAAATTATTCTGATTTAACTTTTCTGTAATAATAACAAATTATTCTGATGAATAATTTGTTATAATTATTATTACAGAAAAGTAAACTCAGACTACCTTACATAGGTGATGAAAGAATAGAGATCCTTCTCCCTGGGCATGCCTTGCACCGAATCTCAGAGAGATGACTTCCTCTGAATTTCTCTTGTACGTAGAAAAGACCATGACCCGACTCCGTAAATGCATGCAGAACCTAATTCCCACTGAAAACATTCAGGGAGTTGGGTACATAAATACATTTCAGGCTCATCCTATTGGTAAACAGGGCCAAACCTTTGAGATGGGTTTCTGTGCAGAAATGTGTGGCACTTCTTTGATAAGAAGGGAAATAAAGCAGTACATTTTGCAGAGCAGAGAGCTGAGGTGTAGCATTTCTGGGCAGCATGAACTTGTCTCTATGGCCAAATTTCTTTGGTGCATCTGCTGGAAAACAGTGCTGGAGGGGAGTGAGTTACATCACTTTTGTTTGGGTACTGAATTGTCACCACCATTATGGATGCCTCAGTGTACCTGAAAGCTGTTCCAAACAAATTAAGATCTCCTCACATGACTGCTAGGGAAAATAATGTGTTTTCTCTCATTTTAGCCATCCTTGACTCTTCTGTCCCTTTAAAAGTAAAACAGACTTCAATCCCACCAAACTTAAAAGTGACAAGGGCACCCCAGCTGTGGAATTCGCATCCCATTATCACACCTGTTCATACAATATCTCCATTGACTTCTAGTCATCTAAAACCTTTAAAACAGAGTTAAGGCAGTGTTATCCTACTCACCTGTGTGTGCCCATTGGAAGAGGATTTTGTGGGTAACTCTCTAAGACAAGAGCCTGACAGTGGATACCCAATGTCAAATGCCATCTTGGTTAAATGGGATTGTCTGCGGCACAAGCCTGTTCAGAAAAATCAGAGATTTTTCAGAGTGCTAATCCCTCTTACACAGACAATCTGCAGCCCATTTGCTGTTCTGTTTTGGTTTTATTTTTTAATAGGGCCTTAAAACATATTTTTCCTTAAAATGACAACGTTCTTTTCTGCCCTCTTTGTTCGTGGGGCTTTGTGCGCTAATAAACAGTTTAAGAGTTCCCTTCACACCTGCAGTGCACATGTGTGCCTGAAATAAAGACTCTCTTATCTGTTCTTCACTGATAACTTGAGAGGATAGTGCTTAAGAAAAGGCATCATCCTTGTAACTATAATGGACAAAACCAAACCCAAGACCCAAACCCACAGCAGCGACAGCGAGGCCAGCATGTCTGGGGAAGGAGGGATCCTCAAAGTTAGGGCAGAGAGGCTGAGAGGAGGGCAAGCAGATCTGCACCTCTTTTTCAGGTGGGAAATCCTGCTCAAAGACACAAGCACGCCTCCTGTATGATCTCAAAGTTTGGCTCCATCTTTTATTGACCTTCCTGGGCTCTGTGTTGCTTATTTGGAAAATCATGCCAAGAATGCTTCCCAGTTAGCATAATCTGAGCTATGCTGAAGCTGTCTACCCAAAACCCTCTTGCTCAGGAAATGCCCCCCATGGACTTGTTTCCTCAGCAGGAGGTGGACCAACACGCAATGGATTGCGGTGCCGTGACTTCTCAGCTGCCTCATGCTGTTATGGCTCTGCTTGTGCTGACATCACTGACCAGCCCCCGCAGAGGAAAACCCCAAGCCAGCCTAACCACAGAACAGTTTGGGACTGGCAGGATTTTCCCACTCTCTTGCAGCTTAAGCATCAGTACAAAGTCTGAGAAAAAAATTTTCTCCGCAGAGAAAACCTTAATCTTCTGGTTAGACAACATCACACACTACTTAATACTAATTTGATACTTAATAAACTGTCGTGAAGCTATAATACAAGTATTCACTTGGTCACTTATCCTTTTAGCAATAAAAAACAATTGGGACTGAAGTTCAGTGGCAATTTGTTGCAGCTGCTGTGGCCAGGACCCCCTTAGAAAGTAATTTCCAAAGGATTCTTCTTGTTAAAAAGCCATTTTCCTGGCGAGGAGTGGGATGTCTGGAAGATAGCAATGGAGACAAATCCAAGCACAGAAGTTTACAAGCATTCCTAAAGAGCGTTTTAAAAACTCTGTATTTATTTAAACAATTACAAAAACATTGTATGCAGCTAGGCAGTTTAGTACTACCACCAAACTATAAGTAGAGCTTTAAGCCTAGGCAGGTTTCCTCTTCACCTGTAAGATGACATGAGCCAGCATCAACATTTAGCTCCGCATGGAGTAAGTGTGGAGAGTGGATGGCAACCTCCTGTTTTCATGGTCCTTACTTGGTTCCCAAAATTTCCATTCCTCAATTCTGACCTACACCCACTCTCTCACCCTACCACAGGAATTGTTTATGAATAATATACAAATGGAAATTCAGTTTTGTTGGGAGTAACAGCAACTGGTTTGAAAGAACATCTTTCAGTCTTGCTGGGCAACCCCACAATGTTCAGCTCACACAGAGTGGTTGGTTATGTGAGCCAGATGGTGTCATTATTGCAACCTGAGTGGATGATAAACCGAAATTTAAGAATGGCAGGTCTGGCAAAACATGACCATTGATATGTCCTGTCTTCCCTCCTTCCTGAAGAATGACAGGGAGATGATGTTTGAAAAAGAAAGAAAGGAAGCACACACCCAGTACTCCTACCAAAGCGAGAGTAAAAGACTCATAGCTCAGTCTCTGTATAGGCAACCTAAAAACCCAGAAGATAGAGAGAAACACAAACTTTTATTTTTTGAGGTAGAAAACACCATCCTGAGTCCACAACAAACTGGGTAGGAAGGCTCTGCACTCTCATTTTCTAGCCAAAAAAAAAGAAACAAAGAAATATGGCAAGTACACTGCATTATGTACTAATCCTGACAGGGCAGACCCCAGCAGAATGTCCAGTTACTATCTTTTCAGACAGCCAAGAAGAGGTACACCATTTTCTGTAGGAACATATAGCAAAAAACCCAAAAATGAACCCAATCTGGGAAGCTACCTTGCTCCGTGCAAAAGGAAAAGTAAAGGAGATCTTCCCCCACCAGATGCACTACTTTCCCTGATGCTGCTCCAGTTAAGAAAGAGATTCCAAGAACAAAAGTTTCCTGATGCAACATCAACATATTGTGTTCGCAGTTCCTTTAGGAGATCTCCACTGTAGTCATTTCAGATTGCAGAGAGGAGATCATGCTGACAGCAAGTCACTGCTTTACTCAAGGCAAGCTGCCAAAACACGTAGAACTGAACCCTGTCCTCTCATTCACTGGACCGATAAATATGCTTTTAAAAGCATGCACAGCCTGGTTCACACTTACATGATGCACAGAGAATGAGGCAGAGGGCTTGCAGAGTGAAGCAACACCTCATTTCCAAGCATGTGCAGAGCAGTCTGCCTTTGCTTACTGCTAAAAATGCTAAACCAGTGCCATTTGCACTACACATGTGCAACATGCATGTCTCAAAGATTCATTACTATGCATATGAAAACTCAATCATATCAAAGCTTAGCTTTAAGAAAGTCCCAAGGGGTTGAACCGTGTGCTTATGTACTTTGAGGGGGGAAAACCCAACAACTTTTAAGCTTTTTTTTCTTTTTTGTAGCATTGCTCTGCTCTTTCCGTTAATAAGAACAAAATAGCTGCTGAATGAGTGGACTCCGTGTTCCCACTGTGTGTTTATATCCATTTATTTTCATAACTCAAGTTCTGTTTGTGTGAATACAAACGTATAAATCATAGATGGATTTAAGGCCGATCCCAAAAAATCTGTAACCAAGATGAACAAAACTCATTATTTTATTTGAAGATTGCTGTGATTTAGTATTATCCTGTCCTTTAGTATGAACATATGTATCCTTTTAAGCCATCTCGCTCTCTCTCTAACATCACTTTCTGTAGCCCATTCTAGAGCAAAGGATTCTGCAATTAGCTTGGAAGTACCATAAATCATCTATTTCCACATTTCATTACAATTTGAAAATTGCCTGATGTTCATTAAAATTTCCATTAGAATAAATCTGACCTTCAACCAAAAAGGAAAAAAGTTACACTGAAGAAAAGTGATGGTTTGGGGATATACACTGCCAATGCACATCCTATACTTGGTGAAAAAAAGATGAGATAAAGTTCATGGTCTCTAATGAAAATAAAAACTTTTGCAGGCAAAATTCATTTTAAAAGAGTAGCAAAGCAAACCTTCTGATATTCTTGCCTTTTGTATTGGCCTTTCACATCCATGGATATGAAACTCATAGAAGCTTCCTATAGGTTTCAACCCAAAAATACCAGAAACACTGCCTAGAACACAGCAGTAAAAGACAAAGATTTCAAAAGAATTATCTTCAGTTCACTAAAAAAAGAATAAATATAAAATTCTCAATACACTTGGAATTTTACCAGTGCAGGAAAAGCAGAATGGTGGCTTCTAGCTTTTTCCACCATGCCTGTGGTGTCATACAAACTTCAGCTCCTTAAATCCATCATAAACATTTCACGACTGTGGGGCCAAAACCAACACAAAGCTCTGCAGCATCAGGACAGGACATGGTGACAAGCCCCACGGCAATGTTGGGCCAAGCAGGGGCTGCTGGCTCCAGGTGTGTCCCACCACACCCTGATTCCTGCCAGCCACAACCAGTGTGTGCATGAACTTGGTTAGGGACCTTGGCAAGCACACGCTGGAGGGGAAGCTCTCTGCTTTGGAGGTGTTCTCCAAATTAACATTTTTACATAGATATAAAACTTGTTCCCACATACTTAAAAAAATTAGCAGATATACAAAACCTGCAGAGGAAAGCCGTGATGGAAAACCAAACAGAAGCAGAAGCTTCATGGGGCTCCTCCTTTGCAGAGCTAAATTCCTCCTGAACGACATTCCAGGGTGAGGCATTTGTAAGTACAAGTGTAAAAGGACCAAAGGCTCTATTGACAAGCCATGAGATACGAAGTGCTTGCAAGATACATGCGGTGTTGAGATAATTAAGATCAAAATTAAGCTTGTGCTATATTTGCATCTGCAAAGCATCAGTTAATCAAACATAATGAGTTAATCAGACCCACTTCTCTGAGAGGAAAATGTAATCATGCTTCATCATCTTCTGTGTTGTCATTAAGCTCTGACAGACTTTCCATACAGAAACTGACTCTTCCTAAGTACTTGCACACCCAGCAGCACATCAGAGTTCTAGAAATTGTCTAGGTGTTGTTGCAAAGCTAATAGGAAATACTTGTAGCAAAGCCACGTTATAGGAGCTTTTGGCTCTATATTATGACGTCAGTTAATAATAACAATTTGAAGGGGACACCAAGCATAACGCAGGAAGGAGATAATGCTCTGCACCCCATCTTTTGCAATTAAGAGAGAAGCCAGTAGGTTATTTAGCAAGACTGCTGCCAGTAAACCAGTATGTTACCCACATTTCTAACACCAAACAGCAAGAGCAAAGAATTAATTCTCTGGTGGCCTCTTCAGATTCAGCAATTCTGTATTTTTTAATTTAAAAAAAAAAAAGGCAGTTATTGCTGGATGTAATTTCTAGTTATTTTAATTAATTTATTTTTAATCCCATGAAGAAATAAATTTTACTGTCTTGGTTACTAGCTATTTAAGATATTGTGGTTACATTTTTTGTGTCTTTGGTACATTTTATTGTAGCATTGTCAGGGCACTGCATTCAATTACTACATCTCATGCTGTTTTACTTGCTACAAAGCATCATCCAAACATTTTCTAGCAAGTCCTTGTGGGTAACTATGTCCTGTCCAAGAAACACATGTATGTCCATGCGTTAATAGGTATGAGATCAGTATCAAATTAGTCATTTGAATAAATGCCTCTTTGGTTTGGCTTCTGTGGTCTCAAACCTCTTAGCTCAAGCTGCAATAGAATTAAGAAAAAAAATAAACACATCTTTAAACTGAGTGCATTTGGAATACTAAGGCTTATTCGATAGCTGTCTACTGTGCCTCTGCAGCGCTAAAACTTGTCCCAGCTTTTCACTCCGCTCTCCCTTTCCCAGACCTCATTATCTCAGTCAGCCCCACAGATGTGCCAGGTCCCTCTACTGGTTGTCTCAGTTCTTCCCTTTATTGCTACAGCTCCCATCATGTTCATGGGGAAAGGACAGTCCCGATGGGAAGCACAAACCCAAACAGCTATGCAGCAGCAAAGGGACAAAGGGAATGAGAGACACATCTGGCTGAAACAACAGCTTGTGGCCAGGAGGTGGGAAGGGGAGAAGATAATAGCACCCATAGACTAAAGAAGGAAAACAGCTGGAAATAAAGCTTGGTAGGTCACAGCCTACCAGATCATTAAAGGTGGTTGAGTGTGAAGGCATGCAAACCCCAGCACTGATGGTGGGGACACGTCTCAGAGGAGAGAGGGGACTAAAACCCAGAGGCAAGAAGTCTAAAAGATGGTGAAGTGAACTAAAGAGGCTACAAAGTCATCAACCAGGAATCTGTGGAATGGCTATGTTTTTCAAGCACCGTACAATATATTCTATTTTTCTTTTCAGGTTGCATCTCTATAGTTGAGCTAGAGCACTCATGTTGGAGACCTTGCCCGAACACAGTGGAAGCTATAGCACAGAGAAAAATTAATCTATCTTCACTATCAGTTATGACCCTGTTCGCTGTATCATTTTACCTGGAGAGAGGATAAATCCAGAACACTTTCACAGACATGTCATGGAACTGAGGTGTTGGATGTCCCTAGAAGCATTTCTAAAAATCAAGTTTTGAAAGGAAATAAATAGCTGACAGTATATAATCCTGCCCAAAGTAACCTAGATTAGCATGCGCTGTACAATATTATTTTTGAGCATATTTTTCCCTTGTGCAAATGCTGTAGATACTTTCTAATTCTCTGTGAAATTGGGGAAACACTGACAGTTTGCAGAAAAGGAAAAGCAGCGGTGACAGTAAGGAACAGTGAAGGGAATGAAATCTCACCGATTTAGCGCATCAGTGCTTCTCATTCTCTGCTGATCCAAGGCAGTAAAGGGAATAAGAACAGAAAATAAATACTATTCCTCAGAAAGACATAAAAATGTTAAGTCTTACTAAAATCCACATTTGCCTTGCCAGTCTCTCTTCAAGCTGGATCAGCGTGCTTTGCTCATGTGAGTATTTTCGTTAATTTAAACTGGAACTTTGCCTGACAAAAGAGTGCTGGATCTTCCCTTTCTGGGCAGAAGCACTAACTACCAGCTGAAAAACATCAACACGCCAGATAAGCCATGAACTATTGTATCAGTTGATTTATTGCTGATTAAACACTCCCAAGTTGCTCCTAGTCCTGAGAATTAACATAATTGAAAATCAAATAGGTGGTAGGCTAATGATCCTTTCATCAGTTTTGGTGATTTCCACCATGTGTATGTGCAGAGCGGAAAGCACAGCTCAGAGCCCTCTCAACAGCAAATTCTATTAATTTGTCTTTAACTTGCATATCCTCGGTCCTTACTAAAACTATTTCCTAGTTGTAAACAAGACCCTCAACTCACCATCTAATGTTGCCACGATATAAAAGATACTCTTACTTTTGAGGCATTACAAATTCCACTAATTCAACAGACTGTTTTAGAAAGAAAAGCATAGGCTTGCTTTTTTGCAAGTGGCATGGTAAACTTCAGTGCAAAGTCCCATAATCTAAACAAATTAAGCACTAACGTAGTAAGAGAGTACTTTAAAAAAGATTATGAAAATGTCATGTCTTAATTGGTTGATATGCGTGACACCACTGTTAAAAAACCCAGCGGTTTAATAGCCCTACAGCTGGAAGTATCACCAAAGAGAAAACATTTTCACAGTAGATACTCCTTTTTCTCTTTTATTTTCTTCCCTTTTTTCTTTTCTTTTTCTTTTCTCTTTCCTCTCTTTTCTTCTCCTCTCTTTCATTTTCTGTTCCTTGTCTTTTCCCTTCTTTTCTTCTTTTTATTGCAATTCTATATTAACTGTGTTGCTTTAGGCAGATGGCCAAAGTAGCATCTAGAATTATTGGGAGCAAATCTGTGTCATTTTCACATACATCTGTGTGAGGCCATGCAGGATCTGGGGACAGAATCTCAGGGAGAGAGAGTAAATTCAGTGCTGACAGCCCTTGATGGGAGGTCAAGCTTCACTCCCTGGGAGTCACAGCCACCAATTCTCCAGGGGTCTTTGCGTATGCTACAAACACGAAATCTTAACATGCATGACATCCCTTCTACCACTACAGATACTTACAGTGCTGTCTCTCACTTGAAGTGTGCCTTGTGAGTTCATGCCAGTAACTAGAAGTGCCCAGAAATCCCAGTCCAGGCTGGCAAGTTAGGGTCGAATCTTTCAAATACAACTGGTGGGCAGCAAAAACTGTTTTTCATGAACTGGGTGAATTATAATCAATTATTCTCAACATTGTGCTGAATACACAGTGAAACACCGAGGATGTTGTCCACAGGGGAGGTGGCAAGACATCCCCGAAAGGCAAAGGCTGGGCAGCACAGACTCACAAAACTCATGAGACTGATAACACTCAGTGGGAAAATAGGACCTGTATTTTGACATTTTGTGACTACATTAAAAACAAAAGAAAATCCAAGGAGAACACATAAGAAGGTGCATTGGGCACCCTCTGTCTCCTCAAGGTGATTCAACATAGTAATGTAATAGTAATTAGTAAAATGTGAACTAGAGAAAAGCACCATACTTTATTAATATGAAACTTCATCACAGCATCTCTTGCTAAACTTTGCTTAGAGGTAAGGAGAGGCAACCAAATTCTGGGTAAATTATAAAGCAGTTGAGTGACTAGGGAAAGAGAGATTGGAGGAGTTTAAAACCAAATTTCTCACACACGAAAAACAAAACTACCACTACCATTACTATGCCTGCACACAAAACCAAATTATAACATTCAATTATTAGGAAACTGACATGAAACACTTTAGCAAATTCAGTGGATTCCTTGAATTTTCAGCTTCTCTGCTGCTATAAGAAAAATTTAAGCAAATACAGACCCTTCGGGTATTGAGTATTTTGCTTTTTTAGTGTTGAATGTTGGCAGGTCTCTTGCTGCTACACTGTTGCTTATGAAAAGCAGCTGTATTTAGAGATACTAATAATACCCAATAAAAGCTATATTTTCTGAAGAAGTCTACCTCTTCCAACATCACAACACGCAACATTCATACCATCCAAGGTAAGATTTTAGAAGAAAGAATAGGACTGATGGCTTAAAATGCTGCTTTAGAGTTTAGCACAAAGATAGCTGAATGAATATTATTTTCTATCAGACTTCCAAGTTTCCAGGCAGGGTATAGGGGAAAGAAGACTGCACAAGCAAGTCAGGGTCTTTTTTTTTTTCCCCGTAACCTTCTTTTTTTTTTTTTTTCTATAACTTTTTCTATCTTCTTTACATTCAAACTCTCATAACCAAACAAAACTTCCACAACCACTGGAGCATTTTCTGGACAAGGAACCAAGAACTTGTTTTCTGTCTTATTAAAAAAAATGACTGTACCTTAAATTATACCATTGGGATAGCATGCTTTTTTATTCTCACCAAGGATCAAGATACCAGAGATCAACTTGCAAGGTGTGATTTCTAAAACCAAGTTTGTTACAGTGCTCTGAATTTTTACTTCATGGTCAAATTTTCCTCACCTATTCAAATTAAACTCATTTACTAGCTTGAGAGTTAACAAGAAATTTCTTCATTTGCTTCTGGCAGCCTTTTGAAGGAGTCAAACAAAGAAATGCTGAAGATGATAGTTTTTTAGATTGCTCTTTCTTCCATCAGTTATTAACCCTACAGAGAAAAATGAATGGTTTAAACCTCCCACTTGCACAGTTCTTAACCGCTACTATGAGATGATATTGTCCCAGGCAAGCCCAATGAAGTAAATAAATTAATTTAGCACATTAAAGCTCTGAAAACAATGTGAGGGGGAGGACTAGCAATTATTTACATACAGCACACAGATGGACAGACACTCGAGCAATGAAGCGATGTCCTACCTCTCCTTGCCGGTGATAGTGCTTGGGAGGTTTTCCCATCTGCTCTAGCATTTTGCCCTTCTTACTGCTAGCGAGCATCAGTCCCTGGTGGATGCCTGCAGATCTGTTGGTTGCCTGAGTTGGAGCCTCCCCCATCAGGGTGGACTTGATGGAGTTCACCTTGGAGCTGGAGCTGTCTAGCTGGGAGCTCTCCACGATCAGGACCGCGGCTAGTAAGAGGAGACAGCAGGAGCACTTATTCCACATCAGCACGACCATCTCCCCTCCCCCAAAAGGATTATCTTTTTTTCTTTTTCTTTTCTTTTTTTTTTTTTCTTTTTTTTTTTTTTTTTTTTGGCAATGAAAACCAAGAAGAGAGGAGGGGAAAAAGTTTTTAAAAATATCTCCCGAAGTTGTTAAGGAAGCAATGGATTTCAAAGCTACTCAAGGAACTGCTGTTCTGAGACACGGGAGAAAAATATTTTTAAAAAAAGGACCCCCTAGGGGGAAAAAAAAAAAAAAAGTGTCAAGTCTATAGGCAGTGAGCAACTGTCAGGTCTGTGATGTCTTTTTCCTCCAGGTCCTCGAGAAGTCCAGGCAGTTCTCTAGAAACTGAGAGCAATAAGCTGCGAGGAAACTGCACCCGGGCAGCTCCCCGCCAGCGCAGGCACCGGCACGTTTGCTAAAGCTTCAGAGGAAGAGTGAGCGAGTTACTTCCCCCCTCTCCTCCTTCTCTTGCTGCTCAAGCCAGCAGAGAGGAAACTCAAACCAGATCCAATCCAAGCAGCACCGGCAAAAGCTGGGCTTAGTTTTCTTTCACTCTCTCTCCCCCCTCTTTACTTTTTATTCCCCTCCTCCTTTTTCTGTCTTTTGCCTTAGCCTCTGCAGTCAGCAGGAGTGAAAGCGCCCGGTCTCCTCCTACTCTTCCTCCTCCTCCTCCTCTCCTCCTCCTAGAGCCCGGCCAGTGCGAGGCGAGAGGTTCTGGGCATCTGGCGGCGGGGGAGCCGCGGGACCGGCCCCACTCGCGGCGGGAGCGCCGGGACCCGGGAGGGGAGGCAGAGCCCTCGGGCTTCCTGCGCTGCTGCCCCTCGCACTCGGTGGTCTCGAAGTCTCTCGCTGGCCCCTCCGCAGCCCGCCATCCCCAACCCCGGTGGGGACACGCCGAGCAGCGACTTCCGTCCCCTCCGTCTCCCCTTCCCCCAGCCTGGCGGGTTCCCTCTCCCTCCGGCGGGGTCAGCCCGGGCCGGGCGTGCCCCGCTCCCGGCTGCGGCTCCTGCCGTGCCCAGCCCCGCTCGGGGGTTCAGCCCCGCCGTGCCCCCTCCCCGATACCGGGCTGCCGCACTGGGACGCCTGTCGAGGTGATCCAGCTCCCCGAAACGCTCGGACGCGCAAAGCCCGTCATTCCCGCAGAGCTGCGAGGGCTTGGGGCCCGCAAGCGAATCCTGCCGAACCTACTGCCCGAGCCAGCGATGTTCGCCGCCCAAGCTAAGGGCACGTCCAGCCGAGAGGGCTGCGCTGCACTCTCCCACACCTGACCCTTCTTAGTGCCACAGTACCACCATCAACCCAAGACACTTTCTTCGCATTCACCTTCTCCATTTCCTTGGCATGAGCACACATCCGATTGTAATAAAACCCTCAGTGCTACGCGCTACACCCACATCATCCAACGCATCACCTTCCTGCATCAGTGCGTTTCAGGAACAGGATGGTATACAGGTACACAGAGCATAAAATTAGCAGAACGGTACAGCTCTTAACTTTTCCCTGCAAAAGATCTAGAACGAAGCAGAGAACATTACCATGAGGCACTCGGTTACTGCCATGGAGCAGCTACAAGCCCTTGTTCTCCCCCTGGAAATGTGAAAGTGGGGTGGGAAAGATGGTGAGGGGAGCAGTGTTCTTGCTGTCCCATGTGTTCTTGTATGAACAGTACCTTGTGTGGGAACAGTGGAGAGAATTTTCATGCTTTTGCCCTCTTCTGCAGAGTCCCTCCTCTATCAATCATTTCCTCTTGCTCTAGCCCTTTACATAGCAGAAGGGGGAGAACAAGAAATGTGCACTTTGAAATTTCATTTATTCTACATTAACTGCTGTGCAAACAGCAGTTGCCAAAGCAAAACTCAGGAAGGAGCCAGGCACCGTTTTGGCCTCCAGTACTGCTGCTCCCTCTCAGTTCCTGGGGACTTGGGAGCTCACTGCAGGAATGCCCCAGGAACCACACCACCTTGGATAAGGTTTTTCAAATGTTGTCTAGGTAGCATCATGTGACTGCTAGTAATGTGTCCTAACCTCATGGGTTGTGCTATATTAAACAGAGCACCTTGTGAAGAATGGAGTCATTTGTGTCTTTATTCACAGCTCAAACCTTAGAATTGTTTGAGAAGATTTAAATCCATCTCCTGGGGCAGTTTTGGGGTTTTTTTATCTTCCTTATCAAATGATCTCTTACTTTAGGGTATTACTACTATTTTTTTTTCAAGCAACAACTGAAATGACATGTCAGTGCCATGACTGAGTTTTAAACTCTTCTACAAAGTATGGCACTTGCTCTGATTCAGGCTTCAGATGAGTTCATGTTTACTGGATTTGAAACTGGAAGAAATTTTATTGGACTTGATTTCAAAAACTTAGGTTCAGAATTAAATAAATTTTTAAATTTATTTTTTTAAAATTCAGCTTGGCAAAGAGCAAAGAATGGAAAAAAAACCCCTTTGTCTTCACAGCATTTCCTCTTTTTTTCTATCATTGTGCAGCTTCAAATAAACTAAAATTACCTTTCTGACTTCATCCTCAGTAATGCTCAAAGACATTCTCAAGGAAATGTTTCTGAAAAATGAGAAAGCAATTTGCAATTTCACAGGAAAGAGGTATAAGCCAGTCTTTTTTGATTGTTTTTGACTTGGCTTTTGACACCCAGCCCTCATGGTGCTTCAGCCGTCCCAAACCCAAAAGCAAACAGCTATCTGTGCCCACAAGAAAAGCTCTAATAGGTAATGTCATGGAAAATTCTCATCTCACCTATGTTTCTCTTACCCAGGAAGGAACACAAATTTTTCAGTCGGTGGTAGAGTGCTATCCACCAGAGTTTCTTGGAATAAGGGAAGATTACAAAGAGAACAAAATAATTTGATGAGACGTGCAAACAGAATTCGTGACAATAAAAACAATACAATGACCTCATGCAAATATCATACAGCTCTTCTTGAAATAAATGGACATGAGTGGTATTAAAAGAGGCACACAGCACCTAAAGGATCAGATAGTAAGTAGACTCTGTCTAAATTAATTAAATATATATATCTATTAATACCTCATTAAATTTTTAACTTATGTTAATACATGGAAAATGCAAGTCACATAACAAGTCTTTAGACGTAACTAACGAAGTCCTTGTATATCCATAACACCCAGAAATTTGAAGCAAACTGGGAATGAAAGGTCAAAGCTTTCCAGCTATCTCAGAACGGGTGCCCCAAACCCATTTTGTCAATCAGTCCAGATTCAGTGAAGTATGACGTTCATCAGTCAGATGTATTCAACTAAGTTTCCAGGCATTAATTTAAATTTAGTGGGAATAGAAATGGGTAACTTTCTAACAGGGCAAGACCTATCTTGTGACTCACTGCTCTGAAGGGAATATATTTTGCAGCATCTCTGAGGAAATGGGAACAGGTTTTGCTTTATTACCCTGACAGACATTTCCCTCCAGAGGAAGCAACAACCCACTTCACTGCAGGGCAGCTGCTGCCAGACCAGCAGGATGCTCAAGACCACAGCAGAAGTAGATGGGCAGGACACTAAATCTGTGTTGGGGAGGAGCTTTTATTTTTTTCCCCTTAACGAAAGTGTGATACATGGGTATATTTGTAGAGAAACAAGGTATTTGGTAGTTTGATGGGGAGTCTTTTGTTTTGTTTTTTTCCCCCCACTTTTAACTAGCATTCAACCCATGCCTTTTCTACCTCAAACCGGTAAAACACAGACTTCCAAACCAATGTGTAAATTTCCTGTGCTCCTCATTGCAGCAGCCCGGATGTACCTCAGAGTCTGTACACAGACTTATTTCACAATATCCACTTAAATAAGACAGTATGGAAGCAAAAATATCAAGAAATATCTATGCTTTTCAGATATATGACTGTGCCACTACAACTTAGGTTTTGAGAAACATCAGGAACTTCTGAAACATTAAAATGCCATGGGGCACATTGTGTTTCTCCATGGGGCTCCTCTACCAGAGAACCAGCCACAACAAACAGTGGCCAAGCGCAAGGAGTGCGCTGAGCAGAGGTTGCCACACCACAGATCATGCAGAAACAGTTTACCTCTGAATTCTCCACTAAGTTTGGATGCCTCTTCTGGAGAAGCGAAGGCCCACATACTTTGTATGTGGTTAGTCAAACCACCCAGAGCGATTCAGTATTTTGTGCCCAAAAGGACACTTTGCAAGTAACCATACAGAATAATGGAAGCAGCACTACCCCCTATGGCAAATCCTACATCGTATGTGGGAAGGTCATGGGAAATCTCTCACCAAGTCCCATCCTACAGAGACTGAATCTGCTCCTCACCATTGCACACATAACCACAAATGTTCCTGGAATCCCCCAGAGGTGGGACTTATCCCTCACCTCAGGGTATGTTCCACATTAACTGCTTTTCTTCCTGAAGAATTCCAGTAGGCAGAAGGAGAGGCTGAGCTGGTTACAACCCAGACACAGAAGCTTGACAGCCAAGAGTGCCACATTCATTAAATGCCAGTGAGACCTCCAGTGCAAACACTGAGAACTACAGCAGCAGGCCACAAGTGGTCAGTTCTCCTTTCATGATAAAAACCATATTTACTTCAATACAGAAATGTGCATTTGCATCTCTTTGGAGCTAAACTAGCATGCTTTCTGTCAGAAACATAGGGGTTTTCATTTGTCTCACTTGCACCCATAGAGAGGAGATACACCGCAGAGATTCTCTTAATTTCTAAACCAGGTATTCATACCCTGAACAAATGTTGGAGGTTTAAATGGTTCAAACACATACTACTATTTCACAAACGCTTTGGTGTTTCTTTTAATTAAGCTTGTTTATAAGTTTAATGACAGAATTGAGTGGCCTTAAGCAAACAAAGGTTTTGTAGAATTTTTCCAGTTATACAACTTATTCTTGACAAAAAAAAGGCATAAAATTTATTTAAATTTGGGGTATTTTCCAGTTATACAACTTATTCTTGAGAAAAAAGGCATAAAATTTATGTAAATTTGGGGCATTTTCATTCAAAAATTATTAATATTTTAATATTTTAATTTCTTTTCTACTATCTCTTTGTTTCTCTTTGCCAGGGAGTTCCATTAAGTTAATTGTAGGCCTATTTTCATTTTTTCTTGAGAGGAGAATAGGATTTGGTGAGGGGAGGGTGTCAGGAGAGACATGGAAAAAAAAAGCAACATTTTGCCCTCTTGCTTCCCCCTCCTTTGACTCTGAAAGTTTTAAGACAAAATATTTGGAAAGGGCAGAATCTAGCAGAAGTCAAGACAAAAGCAAGAAATGAAGGAACACAATAAATTAATAAATTTAATTTAAAGACAAAAGGGAAATAGGATGTAAAGAGAAGATCCTTTACGTGACCTCCTCCAAAGGGGCAAAATTACACATTGTAGACGTAAAGTATTACGGGCCTGATTACAATCCTGTGTATTTTACAGCATCTATATTTTAAGACACGTGACTTTAGTTGAACCCTTTTTGATTTACACCAGCTTTAGTCAAGTCTCATGTCCTGTGTTTTTCTTTCCCTTAAACAAACAAAATTACCTGTTCTTCAAATTAAATCTGCTTTTAATTCTATATAAAGCATTTAGGAATATTTGTCATAAGAAAGACATTCTATTACACAGAGGTGTATTGTTTTTTGTTATTATTTTTTAGGTTTACCAGCTGCACTGAATTTCCATTGCCCCTCACATAAACTCTAACAATTTGGATACGGCCAAATCTCTCCTAGCATTGCTCCTGGGGCCTACTCTGTCTTTTATTTAATTTCTGACTAAAAAATTCAATCAGGACCATCAAAAAATAACTAGCTTTTGCTAAGGCTACAGCTCAACATTTTTTTTAAGTACATTTAAGGATCTCCTTTCCCCTCTGTCTTCCCTCTCTCCTTAGGGATGATTTGATTTCGTTAATTTCCTTTTTTCACCATTTTTATATTTAGCCCACAACCAAACCCTCTCAACAGAAAAGGCTTAGCATAGCAGTAGAAGGGCAAGAGTGTGCAGAAACTGGTGGTGGAATGGGGACCACGGGCAACAGGATGCCCTCATTCCAACACTTCTACCAAATGTCTCGTGGCCTGGGACTGTGGCCCCAGCAAAGCACTCAAAGGACAAGCTGGGGCCTGAAGCCGTGACATGGGTGTCCAGAAATCCACAGTAATGCAGCCCATGGCCACCACAAACCCCTTCTCCACTGGTAACATTTCTATATTACCATCAGGGAAACCCCTCATTAGAACTTATGCCACGTGGCACTGCAGTCCTTAGGTGGGACTCCTGTCCCAGGAACTGTCTCCCTGCTGCTCCTCCTCTTTCCCTCTTGACAGATGATGCGTGAAAGCTGCAGCCATAACCCTGTGAGCCAAGAGTGCCGTGGAGACCCTGCTGCAGGTGCTGGGACAGAAGGCCAGAAGACTAAAACTCCTCCTCCTCCTCCTCCTCTGCTTCCATCCCTTACGCCTCTGTGCGGGGTGGCGCAGAGAGGTGTGGCAGCGGTGGCATTCCCAGCAAGGAGAGCCGGCCAGCCAGCACTGGCTGGGCTGCCACCACCCCTGGCAGGAGCTTGATGCCGGCTGCGGAGCATCCCCCCGCTGACGTCGTGCCTGGCCACATCAAGCAGTCCCAGCTCACCTCTTCCTCTCCAAAGGTTCCCCTCGCCCCAGCACTGTCAGCAAGCACGGCCACTGGTGTAATTGCCGCCTGACCCGGCTGAGTCGCGGCGGGAGCTCCAGCTGCAGCCCGAGCGGGAGGCACAACCGCAGCCTGGAGAGGGGCAGGCTCACAGCGTGCAACCCCGGGCACGGAGACAGGAGGAGAAATATCACATCCTTTGATTTCTGTATTTTTGGGTCTAATTCCTAACACCATGCTCCTCGTGAGCAGGAAGGCAAATGATGCAATGAAACTGTTTTGAAATCCTTATTTATATTTTTTCTCCTGCTGATATTTTTTGAAAAAGATGAGTACTGAATGTTACAGTTATTCCTCATAAATAATTCCTTTTACTGATTAAAACAGTCCAGGATGGTGTCAGAGTTAATTCACAACACAGTGTGCTGTGACTAGCTTGGTTGCTCACAGTCCAGGATTTCAATCAGCCTCTCTGACCACAATTAACCCTTTGGAGTGGGAATAACCAGCTTCTTGGAAGGATGACAAAGCAAAGGGAAGCACTCCCAGCTCATCAAAATTAATAATCATTGATAAACATTGCTTCAAAAGCCAATGCAATAATAGGTCATCTTAAATTATTTCAAGCCATTTCATTATTTTCTCCAAAACACCTTTACCACGCCAGTGAACTAAACACCACCTGACCACACTCCCAAAGCTGCATGTATTTTAGCACCGATCAGACAAAGAAGATCTTGCCAAAAAGAAAGTTTCAGCAAAACACAATGAAGGTGCAGGCCCCATCCCTGGGAGGCTACAAGCTAAACCCCCAATCTCCCTGACAGGAGCTGATGGGGGCCAGCCACATGTGCAGAGCAAGAGGAGCAGCAATGGCCAGGCAGTATTTCCCCGTGTTCCTGCCGTGTGTGTGAGCAGGAATGCTGCTGGCCCCACCAGAGCTCTCCCCAGCACCAGGAGCCGTGGGGAGGATGTATGTGAGCTACACTGGAAACGCTCAGCACGTGGTTTTCCAGAGGATCACAACTCACAAACCAAAACATGAATCCGCGGTAGCTCAGAAAGACGGCTGGCTTGATATGGAAATAGCTGAAATTTCAGCCTCCCTCCCCCAGCTGCATATGTTGAAGAGTTGTTAAAACAAGAAAAATATCCATAATTAGCAAGCCTACATACACCCATTTTCTTCGCAATATTTTTAGCAATATTGAGCCAAGTTACTCAAATTTTCCAAAGAAAAATAACCGTAAGGAAAATTCCCTTCTCTGGAATGAAAGCAGTAGAACATTACGAGGTTGAAAAGGGTTAGAGTGGAAACCATTGTGCAACCTTAGCTATAATAAGGACTGAAAAAACTGATTGTTGTTTATTACATTTATTTCATGTTGTCTGATAAACAGATTTCATGTTGTCTTCAGCAGTTACAGCTGAAGACTGTATAAAAGACCAGATGCAAAAATATCTTGTTCATATGCTTTGGCTTTCAAACCTATCTTAAATAAATGGTTTTGGAGCTAGGATGGTGTACCTAGAGGCTGTAATAAATATCCCACTCTCAGGGCAACAGCAGACCCTCTGCTTTGTAAATAATCGAGGTTGCTTCCTTCTCTGTATGACTGTTCAATTTACACCCCGTCTTTATTTAAAAAAACCAACTAAATGATAATGAGATAAATATTTTAAAATAAGCTTCTTTACACATCCCCCTCTCCCCCTCTCCATGTGCGCCGCCCCCNCCCCCCCCCCCCCCCCCCAGTTTTTGTAGCACAAGTATATTGCTTTAGAATCAGGCAAAAAGTCCTTGTCCACAATATAAGAATTTATGCTGAATGATTAGTTAATTAAATAGACTCAAAATCTGTCCTTCTAATAGGTTAGTAAAACTGTATTTTATTTTTCTGCTTGCACAGCAGAGAAAAAAGAGCCTCAAGGTTGCACTGGAGATACCACATCTCTTTGATCTAGCTGTCACTGAAAGTGGGCAGCAATAAAATAAGGAGTTCAGTCCATACTGTTTTAAAGACACTGTCTATGTAGCTGCTAAATAAAGTAGGAGCAAAATGCTGGATTATGGTACATTTTTCTCCCTAAAATCTTTGAAGAAGGTAAAATTAGCATAGCCATTTCATGAGCTATGCAGGCTTCATTCCTGGCTTAATGCACAGGTGATGGAGAGCAACCATGAAGCTCAGTGGTTACAGGAAAGAACAACATACTGCAGTTTTCATCTTGCCAGTGTATATTTATACTTGGCTCCCTGGCTGTAGTTATTTCCCCATTTTTCTCTCGGTGTAAGAAAAAGACAAATAAAGGTGAGAAGGGGAAGAAAAGGGAGGCTCTCCTCCTTGGTGTGCAGCCCAGTTTGGTAGCGAGAAGCAAGCTTGCTTCACTGCTCAAAGCACAAATAATCCTGAGAGCATCTAAATTTACTCCCATTCTGGCATTTGGTAACCCAGCCTCACTCTGGCCTTTGGTAATTCAAAGACAATGACTATGTAAACCTCAGCCTTAGCTTCCTTCCCAAGGCTTGGCTCCTTCTACCACTGTGCTCCAGAGCCTGCTCTGTCCCAGAGTTTCCAGCTGAAAGAGTTAATCGAACCTTTTTGCCAGCCTTACTCAGCTAACTTTTCTGGGTCTTAGAAGAAGGTAGTACTTGAACCTCAGCTGGTGACTCAGAGACCTCTGCTAAATGAATTCCTGGTATAAGTGCCAGGTAACACTGATGGAGTTAGAAGAGGAACAAAAATGGTCCTTTGCCTTATTTGCTGTTATCCACAATAGGCAGCTCTATTTTTCTACATAACAAGTACCAGAATACTGAATATATTAGCTGCCAAGAAATGCAGAACAAACAAACTTACATGTTTTTCCCTTTATTTCCATCATCTGACCTTTGCTTTTTATGTCTTAGGAGCAAGCTGCAACTTTATTTACATGTATAATCTAGATGAAATGCTAGTTTGTGTGCAGAAAGCTATTTGGACTTTGGTCTTTGAATTTGACTTTCCTTTTTTGTTCAGAGCATAACATAATGAATTAATGGAAACATGGAAATGTTAGGTTTTAGAATGATTCTCATTTCAAGTTTCCCATTCTTTCAGCCCAGACTTGATCCTTTATTCTTCCCTAGAGTTTTGAAGCACTAGTTCATAGTCTAAAATATAAACTTGTGTCCTGACACAGAAGGTACTAAAATCACTCATATTGCCCAGTTCAGTAATAACTTTGGAATCCCCATAAAAAGATTGACTGTAACAAAAGGTGCTACCAGCCATCTCAATTTTGTATATAGTATCAGTAGAGAGAAAATTAATTATTAAAACAGTGGAATTCAAATTATTAGGAAGAAGGCAAAACCTTATGGGGAAACAGAGTAAATACTAAGAGAGTCAACACGAAAAAGTAAACCAGATAATAATCTAGGTACAGCTTGTGGGGGGTGAGAAGAGTTTAAATAGAATCACAGAATCACAGACTGGTTTCAGCTGAACAATCCCAATTCTCTCATCCTTTCCTCACAGAAGAGGTGCTCCATCCCTCTGATAACTTGGTGGCCCCTCCTTTGGACTCACTCCAAGAAGTCTATGTCCTTCCTGTGGTGGGGACCCCAGAGATGGACACAGCAATGCAGGTGGTGTCCCCAAGGTTTCATACCTGCAGCTGAATACATTGACTCTGGCTTTCTTCACCAGTCTGATCAACTTTGGATGTTTAACTTATATTTTCCAAATCTCTAATTTTTTACTTCTATGTATCTGCCTAGACTTGGCTCTGACTGCTAGTGGGAAAGAATATCTCACTTCTATCCCATAATTTATGTCTAAGCTATGCAATCTTCCCAATTTTACACACCAAATGAAAAACAATATGGTACTGATACATGCTAAATCTTAGTCTTTCTTGGTTAGGAATTTTTCATAAAACAGCAGTAAGTAGCCCATAACATTGAAACAAGGGGAATTATGAATAAAAAAATAAAGTGCTAACTTCTAAAGTGCTAGTTCTTATTAAAGCAAAGCATCAATTCTGACATACATATTTAAATTCTGTATAGCTTTACTGAAAACATCTTTTATATCCATGCCCCCATACATCACAAGAACACTATTGTGATAAAATCATAATACTTTATCTAAAACTGACCAAGAGAAGATTCTTCACAGGGATTCTGTGTATAATCAAGGAAAAAATAATCTGGGTTTACTGATATATCTGTCTTATTATTTTTTTAAAACATTGATATGGTTTTATTATGTGAGGTTTTTTGTTATCTCTATCCCCACCAGTTTACAGATGATCATCAACTCAGTATCTCTGGGGCAGGAGCGGGGAGCTTATCTGTGGAAATAACATCCTTCCAAATTGCATGGTACTATTTATTAGTTAATGGCTTCTTTTCATCTGCTACCACACACAACGCACATGGTCAGCAACAAACCATCCAAACAGTCCAGACGGTTACTCCCAGAGTTAGGTCTTTTTCAGAAAGGGATGTAAAAAATCTAACAAACCAAAGAAGCAAGAATCTAAGGCACTTTTGAAGAGACACCATTTACAACTCAAGTAACAGTTGACATTAACTGTAAGGCAAGAGCTCAGCACGAAGCGTCTGGGTGGTGAAGCTCAGCGGCTTCAATGAAAGCGACTGTTCGTTACCACACATTCATTATCAAAGAGAGAAAAATCCCTCCCAAAAATAATAATAAAAAAATAATCAAGATGATTAAAAGCTTACTCACATGCAATATCTCTCTGACTTTAACATTATTACCTCTCACCTCCTAAACACTGAATTTACAGGTGACCAGCTAATCACAGCAGCTTTTGGTAGCTTTTCATTCTCCAGCAACAATGTCACTGCAGTTTTGGCTTGGAGGCTGTATTATTATTTGATTGCATTGATTAAAATGAGAAGATACTTAATCTATTCTAGTTCTAATTCTTCATATGATCTTAGGAGATAGGATCATATTTTCAATATTATATTTTAAAATAGCTCTAGAAAACATACATTCCTATAGGCCCAGTGCTTTTCTCAAGGTGGGAAAGATCAGTAATGCTTCCTGAAGACAAGTACAGTAGCTGGGGGTGTGGTACAGCAAACCCAGTTAAAGTCAGTTAAACACTGAAGTTCAGAAAATTTTGTTTCAAAATGCTCCTGGGAGGAGGAACACAGTCTCAAAAACCAGCTCCCCATCAAAACTGGCATGTATGTCTCAGCATCTTTTAAAGCCTCTAGGAACTGTTGAGCAGACCTCCCATCAGCCTGTCAGATACTGAACTTCCCAAGACAAATAAAACTGAGTTTCGCAAAACTTGTAAAGCAAGAGCGTATGTAACCTGCTTTTTCAAAACACACATGCTGCAAATACAGATAGTGACTGTACTGACATTTCTCCATTACAGCTTAAAACAACATCCTGTGTGATGCCTATATGCTGAGCTGTTAGCTAAGTTTTGCATTTTCTAAACACTGGGTTTGCTTTCAAAGAATAACACTCTGGTTTCTGTACAATACATGAGAGCAAACTGGCTCTTCAGCTGGGAAACAAAGTTAAGAATGTGTGGGCTTTGGCTTCAAAATTAACCATGCTTTAGTAATCTAGTATACTAAACTGTTTCTTATTAATGTATCATGCAAATGCTCTCCAGTCCTCCCACAAGTCTGACACTTTCCCAACATATCAATAGCAAATGTTCTGTGAAATGCAACTTTTCTGATGTAGGCCACCCTGACTTTCAGTGTGATCTCAACTCACCATCCAAATCTTCATGGCAGATGCAGAATGGGGTTCTTTAGTCAGGGAAACAATATAGAAAAAAAAGTTTTGTTGCTACTTCAATACATCGAATTTATTTTATTCAGCAAAGAGACTGCTTTTTTTTCCTCTTTTTTTTCCTTCATTATGGCTGAACAGCACCAGGTTTGTTGTGTTCTCAGAGTCAGAATGTAAGGTAATGTTGGGAGATGGTTGGTATCAGCCCTTCATTAGTGTAACTAGCTGATTTTACATACAATTTTGAAGTGCCTCAACTTAAAACCCAGCTGTTTTCTGTCTTAATGCAGATGAAGATGAAGAATATACTCAGGGACTGTTGTTGCATGACAAATATGCTCTGCAGAGGCTCTGCCATCCCTGCCCCATCTCCCAGTGCAGATTTTTATTTCACATTGCTCTTGCCAAGCCACCTGCCAGCTTCACATCCCTTCTCCGGGTGGCAGATGTGACAAGGCGAGCACAGGGCAATGTCTCATTAACCAACAAGAGTTTTTGTGAGCAGGCTGGCTGGTGCTGGCTGCAGCAGAAAGCAGCCGAACCTGCCCTGCTAGCCAAGAGGCTTTGTGGTTTGCCCCAACAGCTGCCCCACCTCGGTTGCTACCAGCACCGGTGTGAGCCTTGTTTCAAAGCCATCAGCCTGCACTCCAGGGGTCGTAACAGGTTGTGGCCCAAACAGGAGGCCATTCAAAATGGCATATGAAGGGTATGAGAGGAGTACACAGCCACTGATATTTGGTTTTCCTATGTTTGTGCTTTACATCATTTTAGGCTACAATTAAAGCCACAGTGCGATCTACTCTCCTCTGACTCGGCCATGGCATCTTTCAGGAGCTTTCTGTAGGCAGTGCTGAAATAGAGAACCTTGAGAAATGATAAAGGAGGGTAATGTATTGTAATTTTTAGCTTTTTATCTTCCTTCCGCTTTTAACATTCTCTGTTCAGATGCACTATGGTTTTCCCCCGTGAAACTCGGAGCTAACACTTCACAAAGGCTACACTAACAGTGCAGGAGACAAAAGCCATGTGGGCTGTGCGAAGACAGATCTGGGGTGACGCAGTGGCTGAGAAGAGGAGAGAGCTCAGAAAAATAACAGTGCATACATCAGGGGTGGAAGGCAAATTAAAGAGCTTTGGAAGCTTAGGTGGGGCTGGATACTGACCAGACACTGGTACCCAGAGCACACAAAAAACCAGAGAGCAGTGCCATGATAGTGACATGGGTCAGAAAGAAAAAATTAGCAGCTATGTTTCAACTGAACTGCATTTCAGAGGGGAGCTGACAGGTTCCAGTGGCCACTCATGGACCACACAAACATTTCAGCACTTTCCTCTTTAGATATGGATGGGAGATGCAACAAAAACCCTCAGCAAACAATAAAGTCCCTCTGCAATGCTCTCCACTGCCCAGTCCTATAGAATTCCTGGACTTTTGTTTCCTTTGTTTGCTCCTTTTTCCGTCTAGGTCTTAAGAGTTAGGAGATGATGAGGAACAATCTTTTGGAAAAACACAGACAACCGCTCAAGGAAGTCCTGTTTGTACTATAAAGAGTTTGAGCTAAAACAAAAGCTAAGTGAAGTAGTCCAGAATTCAGCCCAGGGGTCCCAAAGCAATGTCCTCTGCCATATTTCATTCTGAATCCATACTTAACTGATAGGTGCTATACCTGTGTCCTCCTACTTTAGCAAATGCAAACTTGCTACACTTGCAAAGCACAAAGAGCTTTGCACTCAGGCTTGACGTGAGACACAACAGAAAAATGAGGGGGAAACTGGTTTTGCTAGACTTACTTGGATTATGCCCTTTTTTTACCCCCCAAATTGAAAACAACTGGAAATAGTTTGGAAATTCAGGAGATTTAGGGGTTGTTTATACAGCAAATGAAAACAACTGACCCAAATGCCTCTATATTTTAAAGCTCAAAGGTAGGGGCATATTAAAAATAATCAGGTTCTCTTGTTTCTATTGCCTAAAGAAAACTTAAATCTAAAATAATTGTTTTTAAAAATTGATTTCCTTTAACATGTGTACAAGATTAAGCGGTTACAAATAGAAATGCTAGATATTCTGAAATATTTATGGCAAATATCTGAGTTGCTTATTCTGGCAGCTTCCATAAGAAGGGATCATTATGGTATCTACATTTTTTCTCCCAGAGAAACAGCAGGAAAAAACAGTAAGAAAAAAGAATAGGATAAAATGAATTCAGAGTAAATTGCAGCACATACCTCTGCTTCCGTTCCCTGGTAAAGAAAAGCCATTATATGCATACTGCAAGACTATTCTAAACTCCTTTTCCCAACAATGTACTGAAATGAGCAATTGAAATAAGTGGGTGCAATTCTTAACATTTTCTGTTTGCAATGAGCAATATCTGGTTCATACTTTTTTTTTCTCCCACCTCCCCCCCCCCCCCCNAATAGGAATTTCTTTATCTTCAGGATTATAAGGCACGGCCACATGCCCTCTAGTGAGCTACACAACAACTGCATCTCGGTAGGTGGAGAGTGGTCGGTCACCTCATCTAAGAGATGCTTTTTTACACTACCACGTGCTGCTTTCCTCACAAAGGTGTTTGTCATGTTTTATGCTCAAGCCTTCTGCACCTTCTAGTTTTCTGAGAGTTCCTTTTTGGAGTCCAGGAAATGAAATGTTGTGAATTAGGGAACAGAAATACTGAGTCCTGTGAGCAGCATTTAAAGCAAAGCTAAACTTGGAAACCTCTGAAGCCTTGTTGCTTCAGCTAAGTATCAAAGGCACAGGGTATCAAGAATATTTTCCTAAGAGTTTTCATATTTCATTGGGAAAAAAAATAGATTTCTAACCTAATAAATAAATGCCCAGAAGCTGTAAGAAATGTACTAATATACATGGTACCATCTTCACTTGGACATGCTCTTCCCTGTTTTGGAAAGAATCTCTCCCTCCTTACACACCACTGAGTAAGGTGGACCGAGGGACGTCTCTGAATGTCTTCCAGCATTGACCTGGGCAAGGATCTTCTGTATCATGTCCTTTCAGGAGGACTCATCTGTCCCCTTTTAGGCAATAGGTATTTGGAAACAGAGCCCTGCTGATGTTGAGAAAATTATGCTTGCAGCAAGCAGGTTTGTCCCATGCTAACACTTGACCAGAGGATACTTGGACACCTTCTTCAGGGGGCTCTCAGATACGTGGAGATATTTCACAGGTCATATGTGCCTCCTATGCCACAGACTGACAGCTCCCCCTTAAAGCCATGTCTTGTTCTAAACAGATAACTCAGCTCTTAGCCAGCAGCTGCACCATCCACATGAGCAAAGTTTTACATGTGCTTGAAACTTTGCAGGATTGGATTAAAACACAGGGTTACCCAAAGTTTACTGCAGTTCCTTTTTTGCTCATTTGTGCCCCTGCAATCCATCATTACCCACATGCTTAAAGAGTCTTACTCTGTCATAATCCATAATATTTGGCCTGATGCTAATAAAGCCTGATTCATATGAAAAGAATAAGAATTGCTGTTGTTACTGCCAAAGGTAATAATGAAGTATCCTATTCCCATGCTACAAATTAGAGACACACAGGGACATGGGATTCCTGTTTTATGATTATCATTCTCCATAATTATTAAAAATTGCAATACCGTTATACCAAAAGCAGCAACAAATAAAAAGTGGGGAATTTCAAATTAATCCTGTTTCTCTAGATATGCTCAAAAAGGACATAATACATCAGAAAAATGAACTTCTGACTTACAGATTATATATTACATTTGGAATCCCAGTCTCATCTGAAAAGTATAAAATGCCTTTTTGAAATGTTAATTTAATTTTTCTTGGGACAAATGAGGAACCGTTGTATCCAGTTATGCAACACAAGTAACTGTCACTCCCGCCTTTCCCATTTTACCAGCTTCATACCAAAAAGCAGCATAGCAAATGTGTTTTCCAATTGTTAGACTTTGGCATATTTTCCAGCTATTAACTTGTGACCCATACATTTACCCCAAGCCCTCCTTCAGTCTTGTTAGGTTCAGCTGTGCCCTTAGCAGGTGGCTTGAATGTACTTCAGCCTGACATTATGGGCTCACCAACCCAAAGAGATGCATCAGTCCTAAAATCCCCTTTCCACAGAGAATATCTGCAGATTATAAATATGATTTTAATATGAGTCTATATCCTTTATGTAAGAATTTACTTAGAAGTTACTACTGCTGTCTGAAAATCTTGTTATCCCAACTGAGTAGGAGCTGGAATTTCTCCATCTTGGGCAACAATAAACGTCCTTCAGATGAAGATGTTTATCTGGATGCAGCAAGGCAGTTATTCCAGGGGAAATTATGGCTGACAGCATAAAAAAGTCTGGTTAGTAATCCAAGTGACATCTTGGGATATGTAAAAGATTAAGTAACAATGTCTGGAATGGACTAGATCAAGACAAATCCAAGTTCAATGGGAACTTAAGCAACTAAAAGAGCACTAAATAATCTCAGGAATCCATCTAAAGATTCAAGATGAAAATAACCCCATTCCTTTGCTTATATTCCCTTGGTCTGGTTCAGTTTTGTTGTTGATGGATGCCTATCTCTTTAGTCAATGTCTAGCCTGTCTCTTTAGCCAATACTTTATAGCAATAAGACACATTATTTGTATGAATAAAATTTGCTAGCAACAAAGTCTGATCCTTACCGAATATGGTCTCCTTGCTTTGTGTAGCCCATCATGGTTCATAACCAAAGGGATAAAAACCCACAAAGTTTTACTGCTCATATTAGAAACCTTTATAAAAGATGAATGTTTATTTCCAAAGCTTTCACCCAGAAGCAGAGACCAGAATGTGTTCAGGGTAAAGTACAACTAAGCTTATACCTGATAGGAAATAAAAGCTTCTCTCCTGTATTAAAAATGGTCTATTAAATTTTCCTAACTACCATATATTCGTACTAAACTAGAAAGTTCATGATCCTCAGATAACTCAGGGACATGGAAATCGTCTCAAGAGAGCCTTGACCTGGTGTTTCCACACATCATTTTCACAAATACCTATTTATTTTTAATATCAGTTTTGTTGCCTCACCTTCCCACCTAAGCAAGGAGCAGGATTTTGGAATTTGACACTGCCTGCCTATTAAATTTGTGTGGAACTGTTATTTTCACACTTAAAATTTCACCTAAACCTGCAGACAGACAACATAATATGGCAAAATTCATCTGTAAACAATACAGCTCAACAACTACCATTCATCCCTCCCCATCTGAAACCTTGTATCCCAGCCCTTCTCATTAATTCAATATTTGGTTATCCTCTAGAACCATCTCCCCACAGTTGTAAAACGCTTATGAGGATGATAATTAAAACAACCTGAGCCTGTTAAGCTTAATCAGCTTGGTAACTGAGATAACTCAGTCTCAACTTCTAAAACAAATAAGCCAGGTTGTATTTGGAATACAAGTAGAAGACATGACTTGAAGTTCATCCTCTCCTCCCAAGAGGACTAAATTATGTGTTCAAGTCTGTATATAATTTAACTGCTTGAAGGTAAATAGGAGCTTGGGGGTCTTATGGACATCAACTGGTCCATAAAAGAGACATTTTCTGAAAAATTTGAGTAATGTTAGAACATCTGTCCCCTCCACCAACTGTTTCAGGAACTGTTGAGCTGATTAGAGATGATGCTGGCACAGGCTTACATGGTGCCCTCTAGATATGAGAGATCATAAGAGCAGATGCTGTGCATTTCCGTGTTACGTCCCAATAGCATTTCTGCAGAAGTCTTATGGTGTAGGGCAGGAAAATCTCTGAAAACACCCTCCCAGGCAATAAAGGATAATGAAATGTGCTTCAAAAGAAGTTAAGCAGAGCTCTGAAGACAGAACAAGAAAGCAGTCTGCATACACAAACTTGCAGTGTATCATAAATCTAATGCACGTCTCTCCTTCAGACTGAACTGTCACACTCTTGCTCTAATGAAGTACAAGGCCAATGTATTGTACCCACCTTCACTAAAGCCAGCAATAAAGCTGTGTGTGTGTGTCTCTGTGCAGCATCAAAACAGATTTCACATTATTGTTTTAAATAGCAAGAGGACTGCATGGAAAGATGTCTGTATTTTCTTAATAGCTGTAACCACAGTACATAGCACATGTCAAAATTTTGAAAAGAGAACAGATTCCCAACGCTTTGTACAATGTATATGGTTTCTTTGCTTTGATGTCTTTGCTTCTTTATTGTATTAAATTATCTGGATTTACAAAAAGAAAAAAAAAAAAAAAGGTTGTCTTTTGTCTTGTTACTGAACTGTCAAACATTATTTGAGCTAAGAGAACAGCCAGGGCCTCCGTAACAGTTTTGGGGAGGGGAGGAAGGAATAAGGAAAATTGTTAAGTATGCTGCCTATTTGCATAGTTAGGTATTTCAGCCATGAGGACTGCAGTGGGACAGCATTGTTCTAAGAGTTACTGTAGGTGACTTTTAAAACCCACATGGAAAGGGATCTACCCTATCACTCCTTAGGGAAGTCCTGCATCCCTTCACACCAACATTTTCTGCAGTTCTCCTACCTGTCCTACATTTCCCAGAGGGACAGGATGGAGGATGATGGCAAGTGTCTCTGGTCACTGCTTTGGGGATGCAAGTGATATTTCTTGCATGCTTTTTCTAACAAATAAGCATGATGGAGAGAAAAGATCCATTTATCTTTTTTTAATATGGAAAAAGGGGAACATGCCTGCCAACACAAATTATATTGCTCTGCTGATATTTTTTCTCTACCTGGAGCATCCTTGAAATCAGTACCAGCTGTTGCAGAGAAGGATTCTGGTGCCCTAAACAGAGATTTATAACTTCAGGAGAAGGAATAAGTGAGAGGAGCACAGAAAACTCACAGAGAAAGGATTTTGCTGCCATGGCAGAGAGCAGTACATCAAATAGACCTGCCTCTGCAGAGGAGCTGAAAAAGAGCTCCTTCAAATCACTCAGCAACTGCAGAACTGCATAAAAAGTGTGGCCCTTTGAAGTCAAAGGCAAAACTCCAGGTGACTTTAGGCTGGCCATAGTTTCAGCTTTGAACTCTGCATTTGAATTTGAATGCAAATTTAACAAATCACCAGGCATAATATGATTCAGATTCTTATAAAATAATCACGGCACTGGAGCAGAGGTCTCCCTGGTCCTTTGCTCTGGCTTATTCAATAGGAGTTTCCACATGTTCTGCTGCTACACAGCTCAGTACAGGCATACAGTTCAGCCTGTAACTCTGAAAATAGAGTCAGCTTTCATTGAAATGAGTGTTTCTTTTTGTAAAAACAGTCCCTAAGGTTTACATTAACAGATCTGGGATCTGCCGGTCTGGCTTGAGATCCTCTAGGCCCTGGACACCCACAAATCTCTGTCTATAACATCAGAAATGTTCAAATGCTAGCAGATTGTGATAAATTCCCCTTTTGAGGTCACAAGAGGGAGAATTAAGAGTTTAAATGGAAAAATGTTAGTGGAAGTGACGTGAACTTACTTGTCTGCAATTGATCATGTTTAATAAACATTGATCACATATTTCTTGATCTAGACCCAACGGCAAATACAAGCAGGAAAAAATGCATGCTTCTCCACCCTCCATGTGCTGCTTCTGAGCCATAAACAAAGTCTGACAGAGAGGAAATGAAGAAGGTCAATATTTAGCCCTGTAGTACAAGCAAAGCACAGGCTGCAGGCAAAAGAGTGCAAATTTGCATTGCAGGGTAAATGAGTTCCCAGAGGGCTCCATGCAGCAATGTTTGAACCACTCATAGCTGAAGCCCAGTCTAGTGCTCTCCTTAGTGCACACAAAGCATGCATTTGTTTTGTATTTTCTCACATAAAATCACTGATATGTAGGATAAATGGAGCTAGAAGGATGATCACTAGACACACAACATCCAGAAAGCTCTAGTACTTCTCCCCTTCAACACCAATACTTGGAAAATTCTCATTTAAGACAAAGAATTCACACATAAAGACTTAGGAATGCAGACCAGTTTCATGATTTACATGCTCTATATTAAAGTCCACAAGCACACTAGCAAGATCATTACTAACCCTAGGAAAATAGCTCAGGTGGCATGTGAGATAGGGCAGGTCTCTGAATGCTGGTGGGGCAGAGCAGGAACAAGGAAATTGCCTTTGCCAGCTAAGCCACCATGCTATAGACTTATACACTGAAGCTCCAGTCCCAGCTTTTCAATTTTTAGCATCAGAGTCAGTTTTGGCAACTCCTTCCTCATACTACCTTCTTCCCATGTCATCTTTCAGCTGAGCTGGTTCAGCTTTCCATAGGATCATGTGAAAAACCAGGAAGAGAAAATAATTTTACACAAACACGAACAGCTAGGAATGTTTACAAAAATAATCCTACACCAATGAAAGCCGAAAAAGGGCTATTTTAGGCCAGGGATGGCCAATGATGTCATTTGCCATGCCACATGACAGCAGCATCAGCCGTACTGGGGGCCAGCATAGAAGTAGAAGAAACTGCTGGAGTCAGAAGGCCAAGCAATGGGTGGTTCAGGGCTGTCTGTGATCACAGGCTCTCAGCCAGATTAATGCTTGTTAATGACAAATCAAGTCCCATGAATACCACTGGAAGCAGAGCTGGGAGTGCTCTGAAGATGTTTAGCACTGCTTAGGAAAAACTCAAGACGAAAATTCATAGCTTTAGCTTTAAGAGATGATGGTTCCTCACCCCGGTAGCAATTCTGACTACACCTGATGGCATGGAGCTGCATGTACTGGCAAAAAAAAAAAAAA
>WAAE01010707.1:0-98709 GCA_013400495.1 Nicator chloris
ACGAGAAAACCCAAACTTTGAGGCGCTCAGGCTGATCCCAAGGGCAGCAAGGAGCGTCAGGGAGCCGTGACAAACCTGCACGGAGCTCACCGCACTTCTTACCTTCTTCTCTGCCCCCTCGAGAAAAGGGCGAGAGATGGCTGGCACGATGGTCAAACTGCTCAAAATCCCCGCTTTCAGACGATGTTTGGGTTTTTTTCCTATTTATTTTTGAGCTCGGTAAAATCATCACCTCCGGAGCTGCAGCTGCCGGGCGCATCCCCGGCCGCGCCGCGGCGGCGGCGGCTCCCGTAGCTCGGGGGATGCGGCGGCTGCCCGTGTCCACCCGCGCCGAGCCCCGGATCCCACCCGCGTCCCCTCCACCGCCGCCGGGACGCTGTCCCGCGGACTGTCCCCACAGGCTGTCCCCCCCGCGCGCCACTTGTCGCTGGCTGCTGAGGGGCTCGCAGGCCCGCGGGAGCAGTGTGGGGGGGGTTCGTTGGCGGGGGTCGCCCCGTCCCCGGGGGCCGCTCACCTGCTCGCGGCGCTGCCGCCGGCTCCCGCCGGCTCCCGCCCGCCCCGCGGCGCCGCCGTTCGCGNTGAGGGAGAATGGGGGGGGTGCGACAGGGTGCGAGGAGACGCTGGGCTTTGGGGCAAAACGGCAAAAAAAAAGAAAAAAAAAAAGCAAGCAGCTTTTTTCGGTGGCGTGTGATGCCCAGCCAGAAGCGCATCTGGGGTGCGGGCTTTTGGGTGAAAACACGGGGCTTTTTGCTAATCACAGAATCAGTTGAGTTGAGAAAGACCTCTGAGGTCGTCGAGTCCAGCCTGTGGCAGAACAGAACACCGAGAGCCGCGTCCAGGGAAAATGACTCCCTCATCTCCCTGCGCAGCTCGTCCCAATGCCTAATCACACTTTCTGCGAAGAAATTCTCCCTAAATACTCCCTAATATATATGATCAGGGAAGGTGGCACTGACACGGTGGGAGTGGAGGCCCGCCGGCCCCGAGCTGAGGGACACAGCGTGAGGAGCCCAGGATCCTGGCACGGGGGTGTCCCCTCATCCAAGCTCTGTCTCTGGAGTAGTAACACCCAACCCTGACCATATACACTTTCTCAAGTCTTGCAGCTATGAGGAGAAATGCCGCACACCAGCTAATCCCACTGCTGTTCTTCAAGGAACGCCTACAAGCTGATGCCCTCTTTGGTTTGACTCATAGTTTGGCTTTATTTTCCCTCCCACTCTCTTTTACCTTCTTGACTTGTAGTGGACTGTACCCCTGGATCGAGGGGTTCCCACTGCACCCAGCAGTGACGTGTTTGCAGTGGGTTTCGTGAAGATGTTGATTTTGTGACAAGTGACTCGTGGCAGGACTCAATGGGCTCTGCTGTGACTCCACTTACAGTCAGGGTCCCCGCCAGGAATCTTGGATTTAGCCAGAGAGCTAAATGGATTAAATCCACATCCTGACTCAACGCACTGCAGACTGCTGCTCCTTCCTGCTGTGACAACAAGCAGATAGAAATGCTTGTGCCTGCTTCCAATGAGTCTCAAATAATCCTCTGCTTTGGAAACAAATTAATTCCTTACCATGGAGTTTATAACTCAACATAACGTATTAACAATGCATCTTGTGGTTTACTACCAACTTTTTCATCTCAAAAAAGCTTCCCCCGTTGTCACTGTGTTGAGAGAAGTATCAAAATGTCATTAAGAGGCACTATTCATTAAAACAGCAAAGTCATCTTGTAAGCCTAGAAAAGAGCATGATTTTTTTCATTTATTCATTCTGTGGGTATGTTTATTATAGTTAGCCATAGCCTGCCACTATTTGCTATGTGCATCCAAGTCTTACTTTTCCTGCAGAAATGTGCTTTGTCACCCTGGCTGGTCACAGGCAGCTGAGCAACTCTCTACAGATGAACAGGTTTATTCAGGGCTAATACCCTTTCACTTCCATCTAAAATATTTATGCATCCTCTTTGCCAATTTTCAGTCAAAACCACTCAGAATTGAAATGTTACGTGGTTCAAATCTTGACTACTAAAGAGTTGCTACATGCAGTGAAACGATCCCTGTTAGAAAGCTACAAAGGGTGGTGTTTTCAGCTCATCACAGGGAAAACCCAGCAGAGATCTTCCATGAACAGGAAGAACTGGGGCAGTGAAGGGCTCTTGGGGCAGGTGAACAGCAGCATGATAACCAGTGAGAGGATGGCAGAGCCTGCTGCATTTTAGGATAACCAAAGACATGTAGATGTGGCACTTAGGGACATGGTTTAGTGGCAGTGCTAGGTTTGTGGTTGGACGTGATGATCTCAGAAGTCTTTTCCCACCAAAATTATTCTATGACTGTAACAGCACAGCAGAGAGCCCAAAGCTGCTGTTGTCTTCCAGCAAGACATATTAGCTGGAATTAACTGATAACTGGATATTAGCTAATGACACTGATTAGACATCATCTCGAGGCAGCCAGCAGCCTGAGCTCCTGGGCTGTGTGTTTGCCATGGTGGACTCTCAGGAAAAGTAAGATAAGCCCATGAGCAAAAGCAAAAGCTCCTCCCAAGCCCTGAGTGAAAGCCCCAGCAACCTCCTTGTTGGATGCTTGGGAGTATGTGCCCATGACCCAGGAATGTGCCTGTGCCTGTGCCTGTGCCTGTGCCTGTGCCTGTGCCTGTGCCTGTGCCTGTGCCTTTGCCCGTGCCTGTGCCTGTGCCCGTGCCTGTGCCTGTGCCTGTGCCTGTGGAGGGACTGTACTCCTGTGGCTCCAGGGCATGAGAGATGCTCTGAAAGACCACAATATCTAAGCCAAAACACTGACCTGTTTCACAAAGGCTTTCAATTCAATCAAGCAGGGCCTCATGCAGGACCAACTCAACTTCTCCTGAGCAATGAGTGAACTTTCAGCCTCATGCTCCTCTTGCCTTAATTACTGCTGAGGAGGTTTTGCAAGGGTTTCAGAAGCCATTTGGACTGATTCATTTGGCTTTGAGATGTTTATGAGATGCTGGCTATTTGGCAAGTGCTGATATTTCTCCCCTAGAGATCTGCCTCCTTTAGCACCAGGCAGTTTAAATCACCAGTGATGTCTGAAGCACAGTTTAGCACCAGCATCAAGGTTTGAAATGATCAACTCTGGCAAAGACTGTGAGCACTTGACTTAATGAAATAACCTGGTTTGCTCAGCTCACTCAGAAAACAAACAAACAAAAAACCACAACAAAACAAATCATGTGTCTCAGCTTCCCTTTTCATCATATACAGGTGATTACACTGCAGAGTAATCTCTGCAGTAAGTTGTGGCCAGTGGAGAGTCACAGAAAATGTCTCCCTGATGCTTAGACCACAAAGGCTATAACAATGTTAAAATAAGACTCTGATATTTCTATTCAATAATGATTGAGTGTGGTTGGTAGGTAACTGATTTTGCACATTTTTTTGGGTGCAAAGACTGAGAATGTGTTCATTTAACCTGTCCTTGAGTTACAGTCATGAGAGGGAGAGCTTACATTTCCCCAGGCATATCACTTGCACATTTAGGTAAAAAAAGATTTAAAGCCATCATTTTTTTAGGAAATCTCTTAGTGGTGCCATAAAGCTGAGCAGGATCTGTGTTTGGCACTGGTAGGCAGAGCCCTGTTAACTGGAGTGATCCTGATTCACCCCTGCTGAAGAGCCCATTAGGTGACCAGGCTGTCGCTACATTCAGGACCCATTTGGACACTTTTGAATTTTACGCTTTCAAAAACTAGGCAATAAAGAAATTAGAAACAAATAACAGAAGGAGAGAGCACTTCACCAAAGACAGACAAAGATTATAGCGTAGCATAATTAATACAGGGCTGGCAGCAGTGAAAATGGACTGTAACAACCACACTATCCCCAGGAGAGTGGCTGCAGGCTGAGCTGCAGATGTCAAATGCTCAAATGCTCAAATGGCCAAGAAGCTCCTTTTGCCACCCAGCACAATCTGGCCTGAGAATGCCCAGCTGTGGGACAGAAGGAAATAAAATCATCCTTCAGACCTGGGAGGATATGTATGTTCCTGCAGTCCTTCACTGTGTGTCAGCCAGAAGATTTATCCAACTGAAAACACGCTCCCACAACAAAAGAGAAAGGGAACTTGTTTAACCAGAATGGTGCTTTTTTAGGGAAAAATCCAAGAATGTCCTAAGTGGAGGACTGGGTTAAAAATAACAGGGAGTCTGCTGTGCCAGAGAAAGAATGAGTGGGCTTAAAGATAGGAAAGGTTGCACAGGAAAAGTGTTATCTACTTCTAGAGTGTTACTCGTTTTAATTTGCCTTGTTACAATGTCTGGAAGCACCAGGTGGAAATCAGGGCCTCATTGTGCTGGGAATTGAGCACAAACATAATGAGTAAATGTTGCCAGCTCTGCAGAGATTGAAACACAATTCCTCATCTCTACAGAATCACTAACCAGCATAATTATTGCCAAATAATTTTTTCTGTAATTGCTCTTCTGGAATATCTGTGCTACCTGAATTTTTTCAAAATAACCCTGCCTGAGGGAGTGAAAAGATATATCTGTACAAGGTCCAACCTAGTAGCCTTTACAAATAACAAAAGCTGGTCAGAAGCAGAAAATTCTCACTACATTTAAATCCATGTTCAAAAATTTTTTGCTTGTATCTTTGTTTCCGTTTCTATAAAATGAGAATAGTCACACTGCACTCATTGCTTGCTTTTGTCATCTAACACCCATGATCAAGGCAAGAGTCCTCTGTTAGACATTTGGAGCCCTGACACCATCACATACAAGGGCTTGTTACTGCTGATTATAAAGATTAGGGATTAGCTGGACAATATACATTCTTTTGTGTGTGTTTTCTGGGACAGTGTTTGAATTGCTGAAAGTTCCTTTTCTATGTGTTAATAACTGTAAAAACCAAAATGCAATCAAACAAGGAGTTTAAAAACAAACTAAAAACAACCCAACCCTCAACTGGCCACGGCATGAATGGGAAGCAACACAGCACACTGTCATTGAAAGGGAGATGACTAAATCCCTTTGGGATTCTATAACACTTCATCTTGCTGCTCAGAGGTCAGAGACCAGCAGGACACATTGGCCACATCCTAACTGCTTCAAATGCACTTGTTTTCTGACCACAACACAAAGAAATTCTTCTGTCTAAGAACAGTAAATTCTCCCCTGATCCTCAGAGCAAGATCAGGTCGAACCAGGGGGACAGGAATATGATCCTGCTGGTCACCCACCACTTCCCCATTGGGACTTGAAACACCAGGTGTCTTAACCTGTCAGCATTTCCATTTGTGAGGCTCTAGCTTTTCACTGTTGTGTCCTATCCTGCATTCAGTAATTTTGTGTGAGTTTTGACAAACTGGAAGGTACTGGGAAGGGGCTGGGAGCTGCAATGCTGAAGCAGAGCATCTGTGCCAAGGAAGGCTCCTTACGGGGCTAAACAGAGCAGCCCCCTCTCCTTGGTCTCCAATCCCTGAGCACCAGCTCCAGCCTCTCTGGCAAAAGAAGGCCTGAACCAAGTGCCATGGGCTTTCCCTGCCTTTTCATACAGCAGAGGGGACCAGTGTATGTTAAAATCTGACACTTGCTCAGTTTTCTCCAGACAGCCATCTCTCTGTTTGGCACCCACCTGGGAGCCACAGGGCCTGGGGCCCCTGGCTTTGAGGAGGAGCTTGCTTAGGGGAAAGAATTAAAATTTCAATATCTCATTCTGCTGGTTGCAGAAATGATGAATGAGAAGCAAAGAAAAGGATCCCCAAAGATTGTGCATTTAAAGAAAATAAGTTAAAGAGATGAAAATAAATCCTTCTATGATTTTTAAAGCAGCCTTGCGACTTTTAGGGATCCCAGCTCAGAAGTTTACAATAACAACTAGAGGAGATCATTTACAAGTTGCATTTTTCCTGATTTCATATTCTGCCTTTTAATTCTTCCTAGGAAAGAATAGGGACTTTGCATTACAAACAGCTTGAAAGATTATGCAGGCAGAAATATCCCACAGCTCTACCTGCAGCTTTGCATTTGTTATTTGAAGTTTTGACCGGAGATTGACCCGGTGTAAGTGGGTGCGAAAGGTTACCGGAACACTCGCTTCACTGTCTCTGGAAACTGGATTTTCCCCAGCCTCTGTGAAATGGTCTTGCAGTCCCCTCTGCTGGTGGCAGCTTGCTGGGGAGCTGCACCTTGGCACCACATGGGACCTGCTTGGGCCTCGATGGGCGCTGCAGGAGAACCCTCGGGGCATGGGGATCCCCCAGCCCCCACTGAACAGGCATCGACTCCTCCAGAGACCAGGGAGCTTTCCCTTACCCTCTCTGCATCCTTGGTATGAGCACCTGGCGCTTCTGACACAGGACAGCAGCACAGGAAAGGGTGAAAAAGTTAACCATGGATATCCTTACGAAAACCCACCCTGCCTGTGAAAATGGAGGCATTCTGCTGAGAGCAAATCATCTCCCCCAGGGGAACATATGGCTTGAAGGTATGGCTTGAAGTATTTGTTGAGCTTATGGCCAAATATCACCTGCATCTGTTTATGGCACACATTCGTGTGTCCCTGAGAGCCTGAAGCAGTTCTCCTGCAGGCTCTGGCAGCATCACAGCCCTACAGCTTCTCCACCAACTTTTCCATGACCATTGGGATCCACTTTCAAAGCAACTGAAGCAAAATTTTCCCCGGGGAGGTAAAAAAAGACATTCAGAGAGGGACTATGCAGAAAGTCAGTGTTGATGTGTCCTGGAGAATGAAACAGGGACAGCAGCACAGGCAGGGTCTGCTCGCAGGGGTGTGAGGTTTGAGCATAGCCCATGATGTGCACCTGCACATGATGAGTAGTGCAAATCTTCCAGCACAGAGGGGAAGTTTAGTTCCTGAGTGCAAAGAGCTGGTTTGTGACGCTGCTGCTGAGAAAGTCTTTCTGACCAGCTAACACCGGCGTAGGCAGTGGAGGCAGAGCTGGCACAGGACAGTGGATCTCCATGGCTGGCAGTGTGCCAGTGCTCCCTGCCAGCCAGCCTGTCTGAGGAGGAAACCCAAGTGACAACTCTGATATAACAGCCCCTGCTCATGGCAGGAGGCCCAGGAGCCCTGCATAGGGGGGCAGTTTCTGTAGGAATCATCATTGATGGGATTATTTACATGCATAAACCCTCCAGAAACCACTGCAAACACCGTGCTCTGTGGCAAGCACAGGCACCACAAAGGGATGTAGTAGAAAAACTAAAGGTTTAATTTTTTTTAAATAAAATACATCCTTACAAAATAACCATTTTTCTCCCAGGCAGAGGGGCTGGGCATGGCTCCTGCCAGGTCTCCTTCCCTCCTCCTCTCAATTTGGAACTGTCCAACAGTGCTTCTGGGGCAGAAGCAGCAGCTGTGCTCTCCCCAGGGTCTTCAGGTGCAAGTGACCTGGCATGGCTCTGGCACACCAGGCAGGGTGCAGTGTGAGCCCTTCTGAAGGGCCTGCAAAGGCAGCAGACCCAGTGCCCTGCAGCAGGGCTGGCAGAGGGCCCCAAGATTCCTTAGTCTGACCCATCCACAGCATCGTGGCATGTCCCACTAGAGGCTGTGTGCCAGGCCAGCCAGCCCCTGCCCTGGCTGCAGGGCACCACCTTCCCATGAGCTGCTGCTGGATGCTGCTTCTGCTGGTCTTGGGGCTGGCCCAGGGAGGTGACGGGATGGCGACCAAGTTGTAAGAGAAGAGGAGGAGGAAGAGGGGTGCAGGTTTGTCAGTCAGTGTGGATTCTGCTGAGAGAGAGGTGCACAGTGATTTCTGGTGTCTTCCCCCCCAGTGCCCCTCCTCAAGAGATGCTGCCATCGAAGATGTGACATCAGTCCCACATCCTGCATCCGCTGCTGTCCCGTGCAATTGTTTATGCTGGGAAATGCTGACCCCACGTTAGGCACTACAGCCCGCAGCTCAGATCTCCTCCAAGCTTCCCTGGAGCCCTGCTGCCTTCCCTGAAACCCTCCTGCCTTCCTGCAGGCCTTGGGATAGCCCCAAGACCTACAGCCCTCATCCCTGCCAGATGTATGCTAGCAGGCTGGGGAAACACCACTCACCTCTCACTGTGTGTTGTCTGGCTCCTTTTCCTTCTTATGTGACTTCGACTAGGGGTTAAATGAGAGAAAACAAGGATTCTTTTACAGACCTGCTCCTTTCTAATGCCAGCGAAAATGTGATTGGGCAGCAACTCCTAACCCCCAGTGTATATGTATATTTTCAGATGAATTAGAGGAAAAATGTTTTTGTGTCCTTCTAAAGGCCATGAAACATTCCATGGTCATGGAGATATTCTCAAAAAAGCAGAAAAAGAGACATTTTCTAGTTTGCTTAAGCACAGATCTGCCCCTGCTTCCCTTAAAGCAATGCAAATGTGACCAGATATTGGAATATCTGGGGTTAAAGGGAGAGAATAAAGCTATTAACAATGAGTCATGCACAACGTCTCAGTAACTTTGGAGAGAAGATTCATGGATCCCAGTCTCCAACAGTCCCAAGGGCTCAGGAAGGCGCCTGGTTGCCCCTCAGTGTGGATGTTTGTGTTACAGCATCATTACTCATGCACACATCCACACACACCCCCGCAAGAGCCTCAGCAGGGCAGGCACTCACTGTTACTTACAGGCTCTGGTTCTGCATATTTGAATTTCTTCTGCTTGTAATAGTCTCGTCCGTGGAGAAAATGCAGCAGGAGCAGGTCACAGAGGACAGAGGCCTTAAATCAAAGTGCAGTTAACTTTGGAGTTGCCCTCCAAGCTCATCTGGACTGCTGTGTCCTTCCAGTTTTTTCCAGTTTGCCCCACAATTTAGGGGCAAACTTCTGCTTCATCCCACAACATGGCAGTTGTTGAAGTCTCCACATGTCCATTTAGGACAGAAGTGAAGTGTGCTGTGGTCAATAGTGGATGATTTAAGTCAACAAAATCAAGTGTTTCCACTTTAGGTAAGTGCAGAGCAAAACACCCTTTGAGCCATGCCCGTCTTTAATGACCATAACCAAACCAGATGCTGGGTCTCTGTACTGCATGAAATACTGCCAATCACCTGCAGACCCTCCCTCAATGGCAGCTCTGACTTGAAACTATCAGGATACCAAGACCTGCCAAGAGAGCCAGCCTTCCCTTCATCAGCAGGGCGGAATTCACATCGACCAGGGACCAGCAGGAATCTATTTCCCTGAGCTAGCGAGGCAGGAGAGCACCTCCTTTCCCCCTTTTGCTCATCCTCTGATTCCCTGAGCAGTAGCCAGTATTTCACTGCAGCTCAAGGACACTTCCCACAGATGTCACAGGCAAGAAGAATAATTTGAGAGTCTCCATATAGAGGCTGGAAACATCTGAACTTACCACTCCAAAAATACCAATTCCAGAGCCAATTGTGGTCATGGTTGGGATGATGTCAAATTTGCCTGCCTGGATAAAGTCAGAGAAAATAGGTGATAAGTTACAGTCAGCCCAGGGGGAAAAAAAGGGTGCTCTAGCTGTAGGTGGGGCTCGGCAAAAGTGCCTCACAGCAACCCAAACCACAATCACAGTATATAGAGAAACAGGAGCTGGGAAAGAGCTGGTCAAACAAAAATATTGTAGGTAGGTTTTAGGCTGAAATAAATTGAATTTATTTTTCTTCCTGTATTTTTAATATAAAAAACCCAACGAAAACCAAGCAACCAGAAAAAAAAATACCCTTTGAATATTCTCAGTGGGAACACAATAAGGAAAGCCTTCTCTCCCAGGGGGAAGAAAAAGACAAAATAGAAAAATGCAAATGTTCAGGTTTTGGAAATATCAGTAAAAGATTTTAAGTTTCCACAGGTCCTCCCCACTCCCATCAACAAGTTTTTAAGACAAAACCACAGATCAAGCCACAGCTGAAAGGTGTGACCTATAAAACATGTTTTTCTCCTCTCTTCCCTTCCCCAGTATTCTCCAAGGGTTCCTGTGAGCAGGCCAGCACCCAATGAAAGCAATCACACTAGTTTTCCTGATCCCACAGGACCCTGGGGATGTGTTATAGAGCTGGTACCTTCCCAAGGATATGGCACTGCTGTCCCAGGGATGCAGAGGATCCCCCCTTACCTTGCCGTTCACCAAAATGTCAAGCCGGATCCCAAACACCTTGTAGAGTGTCCTCTTTTCCATCCCATCTTCTTTGTAGTATTTGGCATATCTGTGCAATTGGATGGTGAGTGTTAATGGTCTGCCAGGGTGCCTAACAGCCTCTGCAACCTACAACATCGGGATCTTGGACAAAGATCTGGGAATGTGGTGTCACAGACCTTCTCCTGACCTTCTCCTTAAACTCCCTGAAGGAGCTGGGCTGTTGGCACCTCCCCTCTCTGTGCCTCAGTTTTCCTGCCTGCAGGTTGGAGTTCAAGCTCCTGCTCATGCTGTTTGATCTGATGTCACCAAGTTCTGCATGCAGCAGATCTTGGAGAAGCACTAGTGACAGTGTCACACACAGCAGAGAACAGAGACTATGGGAACACGTGAGATGATCCTACACCATCTCCAGTCTTTCAACGGGCTTCCCAAAAGCTCAGCCAAGCAGAAGAGCCTGCAAGGGGGAGGAGATGGAAAGGAAATGGGGCAATTTTGAAGCCAAGGGGTGTATTATCACTTTCCTCATGCTGTTTAATAGAGCCCTGGTACTGTTGTCTGGCCCTGCAAAGGTAGTGAGTATTTAGAAGGACAGTCTCTGGCCTTCTACTATGCCTTGAGTGGGAACCTGAAAGCTGTCACCTCTGAATTACACTTGGAGAATTAACAGGTATTTCCTTACCTGAAGTTGAACCCTGGTGAAACATTACTGTCATCATTGTAAAGGCCATGGAACTGGTAAATGGGTTTGCAGTAGCGCAGGGGCCAGTCAAGGTCACAGTTCCAGTCTATGGTGATGCCCACCACTCCACCCTGCAGCCAAGAGGGGAGTTATGAGGTCCAAGGTGCCCCTCCTTGGACCTGGCCCACACAGACAAATGCTTTCCCTCCTCACACGTGTCCTGTCTCGATGCCATGAGGTGTCCTGGCTCTCCAGATGCATGGACCCCACTGCTGCCTCAGACTTGCTGAGCAGCCTTGGCTTTGTGGCCTGTACATAACCCCTTGCAGAAGCTCTTGTTTCTGCTCTGAGTGCTGAATACACAAATAAATTCATGCCCTCTTGTTCCTGATCAGAATCCTGTGCCCAAGGCACGGTCCCAAGAAACAGTGCTCACCACAGATCCCTTCTGGTCCTCATGGGACAGCCTTCCCTTGCCTGATTATGCCCAAGAAATTGCTCAGGAAATGCAGGAGTCCCTCCTCCCTCCTGAGCTCACTCCAGGTTGTAAATAGCTGTGCCCCAGAAGCTTGTATTTTTGCACCTTTAATATATAGAATCTTAGAATGGTTTGGGTTGGAAAGGGACCATAAAGACCATCTTGTTCCAAACCCTGCCACGGGCAGGGACACCTTCCATCCGGCCAGTTTTCTCTAGGTCCTGTCCAACCTGGCCAGGAATGGGGCAGCCATAGCTTCTCTAGGACACCTGATCCAATACATGCAATACATGTTCATATATACAAGCTTCTGATGTTATTCAGTGTCTGGCAAAGTTATCACAAAGTTTTGCAGTGCAGAGATAGCAGATACTCCCACACAGCAGCCTGAGGAGTGTCAGGCAAAGCTGCATTTTGGAGCCTGGGGAAAGGCTGCAGTTAGCACTGTGCAATGACCAATATTTGACCATCCAGCTGGGATTTCCAAGCTCAGTCAGATGGGATTTGGCCACACAGATCTAGTTATTCACTGCTCAAATCAAAACAAGCTAAACCCTGGGATTTACTGCCAGTGGGTCAAATCTTCTCAAGAGTTTCCAAGAAAAACGTAAATATTAGGCCATGTCCAAGGAGATTCATAATCTTTATGAGATAATTCTGACACTTTTGTTTTCTCAAAAATTCTTGAGAAAACAGAAAATCATCTCAACAGCTGGGGATGATTGCACTGCCAGTGTCCCTCTCCCATCAACAGCAAGGAAAACCATTTGAAATTGAAGTACCTTAACAGCCAGGAAGGTAAAATTCTGACCCGATTCCTTCACTATGTATCCCAGTTCAAACACAGGACATAAGGAATCAGTGCCTTTGTGATAGGTGCATTTCTTCAGGTACTGCTTGGTAACACTCTCAACCAAGTTGCGCCTGTGAATGAAGAGTGAAAAAGATTCTCAGGAACACCATAATTTTGGTGGGAAAGAACCTCTGTAAGTCCCTTGCCCAGTCCATGTGGCTCTCCTATTCACATGCCAGCTTGTCCATGGGCTCTGCTAGGCAATGCTCTGAGTACCAACAGTTCTTTCCTGAGACACCTCATGGATAGTGAGTGTATCCCACACCTTTTACATTTAGCTGGAGTTTGCTATCTCCTACAGCAAGGGTTAAAAGGAAAGGGCAACTTCTTACCTTCCATCCCACTGTGCTCATTAGCCTAAAAACATCCTGTCTGTGAAGCCTATGGTTTTGTAACACTTGTGCCTTGCTCAACCTGATCCCACTGCTGATGCTCAGCAGTTAATTGTCAGCAGTGATCGAAGGCAGGAAGTTTCCCCACAGGCCAGCTGGGTTTGGCACAGCCCTTGCCACAGCAGCCAGCCCGGCCACCCTCACTACCAGGATCTGCTCCCTCTCTGTGTCCTCTTCAGCCTGCCCTCACTCAGGGCACCTCTCCTTGCACCTGGGGGGATCCCCTCTCCCAGCCACCTCTTGGGGTGCAGTGTGAGATCAGCCCAGGACTTTGCCAAGCATGCTGGCTTCCAGGACATTCAACCTTGGCTGCAGTATGGGGACAAGATCATCTTAGAGGGAAGAATCTGCTGTCTTCAGCACAAATAGCTTCTGTTAATTTGTTCCAAATCAGCTATACTGTCACTGCCATCACAAATCCTCTTACAAGTGTGCCTTCAGCCAGTAGCATTTCCCCCAGTGCTGCCAGGAAGGGGCCAACCCCACCCTTTGCTAAAACAGGTGGGATCTGTGATGTTAAGGGAGACTCTGGGGCACCAAGCTTATCCTGACCATGTGGTATTTTAATTTTGTCTTCAGAGAAGAAAAATGAAGAATCAGAGATGATATTGTGGACTGGGGGAGCCTGGCTAGCTCTGTTTCCCCAGTCCTGTTGGTCAGGAGTCCCGTGCTCAGACTGCAGGCAGTCCAAACACTGGTTCCTCAGTGCCAAGGTTTGAAATAAAACCATATTTTCATGTGCAACTTGTGAGAGTAACTCAGGAGAGGTTAATTCCAGAAATCTTTCCTGTAACTACAGCTACCAGCTGAGGTGGGACTGATTTGGGAGGGAAATGTCTCAGTTCCTATGAGCTAATATGGGGTTCAGTGCAGCAGTTAGAGTAGTCCTGGGATCCTCTATACCAAACATCCAGTTACAGCCATCCAGCTAAACCCATGGTTTCCTCTGAGGGATACGGCTGGAGGAACCGACCAGGAGCCATCCCCCCAAACCTCTCCTTACCTGGACACCTTGAACTTGGGGAAGGTGATACTGTTCTTGATGAACAAGGTGAACTTCTCTGCTTCTGACAGCAGGGCAGGGCTGAAAAGCACAAGTGTAGACGTGTCCATCACTTGGTTCCCAAACTCTAGAGAAAGCCCCATTTGGTGGAAATTCACCCAAACTGAGACAAGCAGACCCAGAAAACTGGTGGTCTCATCCCTTCCCTTTCTGGTCTTTCACAATGCAGGCTGTCCTGGCCACATCCCATAGAGCCCCAGCTTGGTCCTGCCCCACACCAAGTGCAGCTGGGGTGGGAAAGAGGGCAACAACATCATTCCTTACCTGGGAACATGGTAATCAACTTCAACAGGGCACCAGCCAAAGATCTCACAGGTCTTCACAGTGCTGTTGAAGTGTACACACTTTCCAGTCATGAGCCCTGTGAGAGAGACAGCTGCTCACACTCCTGCATCCTGTGAGATCTCAGCCTCACGCTGGGATGGATGGGATCTGGTTGGGGCTTCAGCTCTGCCAAGGGCATTCAAGACACAAAATGCTCAGGGCTTTGGCACCTTTCTCAAACAGGAAATTAATTGTGGCCTCTCAGCTCAGTGCAGTGGTTTCTCTTACAATGCTGTACAGGGGAGCAGATAGGGATTTTTCTTGTTAAAACACACCTAAGAAAATGCTGAGCTGATAAGAGGACAACAGTTTGGGGGAAATGATTAGTCCTGATTAACTTTTTGTTGGCTGAGCTGTTTGCAGCTCAGGTATCTTTCAAAAGAGCAGAGCCGGACCAGCCCAGGTGGGAACATCAACCAGCATGTCAGAGGCTTTTCCTAAACCCTGTCCAAAGCAGGTCCCCCAGGCAGATGACACCCCAGCCAGGCAGCTTTTCTCAGCATTGCCTCACCAGAAGCAGCAGGGCCGATGCCCCGGGGCCTTGTGCCGTACCTTGTCCCTGACGGCTGTATTTCCCTTTGCTGCAGTCGCTGTCCCGTGTGCACAGCCCGGCATCTGGCAGCTGTTTGGAGAAAGCAGCCACCACTTAGCATCCCATCCTGCAGCTTCAATCCCTCTGTCCCTCCTGCCTCACCAGACAGCATTTTTCTTGAGGGATACACTGCTCAACTGCACCCAGAGCCTTGTCACTGCTTTCCAACCAAGGCTGTCCAGATAAAGCAGGAAAAAGGGATGATTTATTCACTCCAGGTAGATGTTTTCATTTAAGCCTCAAGTCTGCTCTGCTTTATCATCTCAAAGGGAAGAAAACTTAAATGGATGTCACCTGTTTTTCGGCAGAATAAAAGTCTTCACCTAGCACACAGGAGACAGGAACAATGATATGGGGCCAGGCTCTGGCTTTTACTAAACCTTCCAATGTCAGAAAAAGTCTTTCCACAGTGATACCACCACAATCCCCCTGAACTACAGAAGCTGAGCCCACTGAAGGAAGCCCGTGTGTTTACCTCTGGGCAGGTTCCTTGTTTCTGTCCAGGAGTGACAATGAAGTTGGTCATCACCACAAACGAGTTGTCCCCCTGTGGAGACACAGCCAAGTGGAGCTCACAACCAGTGCAGGGTCTCCTCTGTGAGGAGCCTCTCCCTGGGTGGGGACCTGCAGTGCCACCAGCCCCAGGGACAGTGGAGGACCCACTTGCTGCCTGAGATCCTGCTCCAGAGGCACTGGAGGAACCTTGATCCTTTTGTGATCAGCCTCAAACGTGCCTCCTCAGCCATAGTGGGTCCCAAGTACCAAATGCTCCCCAGGGAGAACCTGGGAGAACCTGTCCCACAGGGACACCCTGTCATGGTCAGCCCCCTGGAAAGCCTATGCCGAGGACCCATCTGCACCCCAGCACATGGGGAAAAGCAGCCACTGGGACAAAAGCAAATCTCTAACCCACCTACCCTGACTCCTTACCTGGGGTGGAAAAACGTAGTCCACCACATCCCAGATGTGAGGTCCCAGGACACTCTCGTTGGTCAGTGTCAGCCCTTTCAACTTCACTGAGACCGAGCTGACGATGCTGTCCTGAGACTGGTAGCCCTTCTCGTAGAGGAACACCCACCTGGACAGGGAAAGGGGGCAGGGTGAGCATGGCCACCAGCACTCCTCCATTGGGGCCCAATTCTCAGCACAGACCTGTGGACTGGGGCTTATTCTACCAAGTCTCACCTGAGGAATCATTTGCCAAGTTTCTTCCTGCCTGTCATTCTTGGATGAGGGACATGTTGCTGAACTTTCTTACCCTTTGTCTGAGCCATGTAGTAGCTGCAGGACCCGACTTTCATGCCAGGATGGTGTGTTTTGGGGACAGGGACGTGTTTTGTGGCTGAGGGTGTGTGAAGGCAGGTGGAGCACAGTAGCCATCGGTCATTTGGGGTTAAAGCCTACGGCAGGTTTGCAGCTTGCTGGTCTCAGTGACCTACCCGGACACTTTTGATCTCTTGAGCCACTGCAGAGGAACTCTCCAAAACTCAGTGCCTCCAACACAGAGCTGAGCGTGGACATGCCTCACATCCAGAGCCACTGTTCCCCACCCAGCAAAGGGAATGAGGAGCCATGTCCGTGTGTGCAAGAGGCCTGCAAGAGCAGGGTTAGGGACACTGCTGTGGCCAGAACAGGGCTCTGCCTGCTTTCCCCAGCCCATCACACAGTCATTAGGGCAGGCTCCTGACACTATTTAACCTACAGCATAAACAAGCTGCTGCTGGATTAACTCTGACTCAGGGAGACTATAAACATGGGCAAGCAACCATTTCGGGTAGTGCTCCCGGCAGCGCGGAGCATTCTCGGCACTAAAAAAGGAGCGATCTGGATTTTGTCCCCACTGCCGCAGGCGTCAGTCCCGTTGGCTGTGACAGAGGCAGCAGGCTACCCATGGGACAGCCCATGACACCAGCCTGGTGTGTCAGCCTCGCCTCTGACACCTGGCTGATGGGCAGAGGGGAAAATGGGGAACCCCAGGTTCTGTCCGGAGGTTTTCCGTTTGGTGCTGGACCTTGTGGGGACTTCTTGGAGAGGGAGCTTTTTAGCTTGCAGCCACAGTGGCATCCCGGGACTGAGAACAAGAGGACCTCAGGGATGGAATCTGCTCCAGTGCCTGGGGTTGGGAGCAGAAGTTCAGCACTGCTGCCACCCCAATGGGGACACCCAGCTCCAACATCCTCTTCCAAGGCAGAAGATCATACTGGATTACACTGGTTACAGTGGGCATCTTCCCTGATGCCCTCGGGACTGCAGGAGGTTAGCAGAAGATCATACTGGATTACACTGGTTACATTGGGCATCTTCCCTGATGCCCTTGGGGCTGCAGGAGGTTGTGAACTGGGCAGCACCCGGGGCAAAATGTTTCCCTCGATCATCCTCCACCACAGACTCTGGCAGAGCTGACTATGGGCACACAGGGCTGGGCAACCCCACCTCCCCTACCACAAAGCCAAGGTCATGACAAACAAAACCATTTCCCATGAGGCTGTAAATGCTGCAGCAAGTCCTGCCCAGGTTGTAAAAGTCCCCTGGTGTCACTTCCTGATGTGGCAGAGCCACCAAACCCTCTTTCCTTGTTGGCCTCATCCTGTGGCTCAGCCTGCAGCTCCTTGCATGCAAGATTTCAGGAAGCGAAACCCAGCATCGCCTGGCCAGCAGCGATACCACCTTATCACAGTTATCACAGGAAAGAACTGCTCCCCAGGGGTGACATGGGCTCTCACGGGGGGGTTGGCCCCACTTGTGTGCACTGATGGCACTGCCCTTGTCATTCTAGCAGTCATGCATTGGCACACATTTCCATGAGCATCCCATGCCTGCTACAAAAGGGGGACAAAAGCTGGGAGAATGGTAAATAAATACACGTTTGTCTGCCAAATTTGCTTTCAAAGGACAGAAAATCTCAGTCATTGTGGCTTGATGAGGGCAGCAGACTGGGGACAGTGTTGTGGGCAGGGAAGTGGGAGTAGTGCTGAGGGAAGGGAACCGGGGGCAGTGCTGTCAGCAGTGAGGGGATGCCAGGGACTGGTGGTGCTGTGGGCAGCTGCAATCATAGGCAGCTCCTTGCAGGAGGAGCCCAATCCCAACCAACTAGGAAAAACTTGGGAATTACAGCAAGATTCATGCCAGATTCCTCCCCTCTGCCACTGGCTGTCACCTTCTGGGTGGTTCTCTTCTTGTTCCCTCCTGGTTGTCTGTCTCAGTTTAGCCAAGTTGCTTAAGCCACGTTTCCTTAGTTGTTGTGCACAACCATCTATGCCAGTTCCCCATCCACAGGAGCAGCTGCCCCCAGCCACATTTGGGACCGGAGCCCTGGGACTTCACAGGCTCAGTCCTTAGGAAAAACAAAGCTGCTCCCAGTAACACCAGTGCAAAACTCTTTGCAACAGAGCATCCTTGAGATCTCGGTTGTAGTTTTGCATGAGGATTACCCTTGGGAGCCAAAGTGCTGATAAGCAGGGTGGGACCACTGTGGAGATCTCACAATGATCCTGGGAAGGTTTTCACCCTTTCCAGGGAGCCTGTGCTAAAAGGAGGGACGGGCACCTGTACCCCCCACAGCGACTTGCTTGCACTGAGGCCTGGAGCCACTGCCTTTCCTTTGCATGAGACACTCTGCATCCCAAAAATTCCTAGATTTTGCGGTTCATGGCCAGACACCCCCTTTCCTTTCAAACATCCTGCCCTGGGGCCCTTCCCCATGAAAGGGTGCTGGTCTCCCTCTAGGGCAGAGCCCACAGAAGCCATGGGGGCACAGCAGAAGCTTACCAACCATCATATCCCATAGCATCATCCCACACTGAGGGGACAGGGACCGAGTAACTGTAGCAGGAGCAGCAGCCCCAGGGCACCTGAGGACACGCATCCTCACCCGGTTCTGATCCCGCCTGCTCCACTCACTGCCTTTTTTAAGCAGTTGCCCTTGCTCCGTGTTGGCTTTTGGAGCTGCCTCCCAGAAGCAAATAAGACCAGGAATTTTGGAGCCAATCTCTGTCTCGGCCGCAGCGTCAGAGCGGTGAACAGGGAGATTTATGGCCCTGTCTTGAGCCGCTTGGGTCTCACAAATCACTGCACTGGCCCCACATGCCTCTAATTTAATATAAATGAAAATAAAAATAACAACAGATTCTCAGGCCACCGTCCAGCAGCTGGAGAGGATTTGGATTCTCTTCAGTGAAAAGACAGAGTCCTGGTGAGCGGAGCAGGGCTGGGCAGGGATGAGCCTCCAGCCTGCACATACAGTAGCTTCTGGGGGGGATATGGGGACTAAGTAGCCATCTAAAAGAGCCATGGTGGGACACTGGGCTGCACGGGAGCAGCCACAACCAGAGGGATGTGAAGCCATTAGCAATAACCCCCTGAACTGGGGCACAGGGGATATAGAAGCCCCTCTCTCTGCATTGCTTTTTAACCCAGTAGCAAAGCATTAATTTTAGGGAAGGCAGGTGCTGGGGAGCCTTACCCGATGATGTACGCCAGGACGATGAGCTGGATCAGCCGGAAGGTCAGTCCCACCTTCTTGTTCCTCACCAGCACCATGCGAGGGGTGTCATACTCGAAGAGGAAGGAGGACACCCTGTCCATGCACTTCTGCCCCATGGCTGTGCCAGGGCTGTGCTGCAGCCTCCTGGCTCTTCACTGCGCCCTGGGTTGGGCCGTGCCCGACGCCGCTCTGGCAGCTCCTCTGTTTGCAGAGAAAAAAAAGAAAATAAGAATGCTATCGGCGTGGCTCCGTGCACATCTGGGCTGTCGGGTTTCCTCCTCTGCGCAGGGATGAGGCTTCCTCTTCCTATAAGCTCTGGGCTGGGAACAGCGGGTGCCCTACATGGTCTGGGGGTGGGACAGGGTGTGGGAGGGTGCAGGGCCACCCTGCTGCCAAGCCCACATGCCACCAGGACGAAGCCATCTGCCCCTGAGCGATGCTCCCTCGCCCGGCAGGAGCCTTCCCTGGGGACAGAGAGGCTGCAGGCAGGGCTCGGGATGAGCAGAGACCACGAGGCATCCCTGGGGGCAACAGTGCAATGGAAGAGATTGTGGGGGTCCGGGGAGAGATTTTAGGAATTAGGGTTGGGGTAATACCATTTTTCCTGCCACAGCAGCCACCTCAGGCTGTGTGTCCTGATCCCCCATGTCCTATTCTGTCTCCCAAAAGCTGCCCCAGAAAAAGCGCTGGAAAGAGAAGGGGGAGCACCAGAAAGCCCAGCTCAGCCATTCGGAGCTGACCCACGGAGCAGAAGGGCACCCAGCTTGGCCCCCTCCGGTGGTGAGGCCAGACAGCTGGGGCTTGGCTCATTCCCAGCACTTGCACTGGGCTGGGATGGGTGCATTTGGAAGCATTTCCAGCATTTCCTGAATGGCTCGGCCGTGAGCAGGGCCGGGCGAGCCGGGGTCACGGCGAACGATGCTCAGGAGGGTGGTGCAGACATCACTTTAAACAAATATCACTGAGAAAGGGACTGGATTTGAAAGTGCCAAACTGAAATTTGGGGGCCAACAGCTGCAATGGGAAGCTTTGAAGGGGCTTGGCTCATTGCTGGGAAAGCACAGGGGCTGTGGATGGGGGGGCCCTGTGCCCTCAGTGCATCCAACTGGGCAGCTCCAGAGCACACGCCTGCAGGGGTGAGCTCTGTGCTGGGGAGCACTGAGGCTGAGGAGGGAGCACTGGGGCTGTGTTTCCAGGGAAGAGAGAGGATAGAGAGGATGTTTTCCTTGGAAATCCCAGCACCAATTGCTTCAGCACTCCCGGCAGGGACAGGCTCCATGAGCCCCAGTTCATGTGTCTCCTTTTGGCCTCAAAGGAGACACTGGCTCTCTGCAGACACTGAGCCCGGGATAAAGGCCCTCTCTGCAGGAGGAAATAGTTTGGGAAGCATGGAAAACCTTAACCTGCTGGGATAACTCTTTCCTTTCAGAAATATTTCTTTTAGCATCACTGCCTCTCAAGTTCACTTGCCGATTGCTCACTGTCACATTAACCTTTCGACTCAATATATTACGGACCTGACAACTGTGAAATAAGTGGAAAAAATCAATTATCTTTACTGGGCAATAAGGAAAACCAGGAGAATGCAACTGAATCATTTATCCCAATCTTTTGGGCGTTCCATGAAGCCTGGGAATCAAAATCAGATGATCCCACGTTGCAAGTGACGTGATGCGATCCCAATGCCCCAGTCCTCAGCAACATGGAAAGCTGTCAGACAAGGAGCCAAAAGCAAATACAAAATGCTGATGTTAATCATACAGATTGAAGGCTGATACTGCTATTGAGTGGAGCAGACAAACCTTATAAGCTTAGATATCTGTCAGGAGAGAAGCAAATAACTTACTGTATGAAACGAGGCCTTTTAGGGAAGGCTGCTCACCCTTGCCAAGGCCATGGGGATAATGAAAATAGGACAGCTAAATTTAACAGCAAAATGACTTGTAAAAGAGTCACTTCTAACCTCCTCTCTGGTAGTTGGAGTCAATAAAATGGTTATAGCATGGGTTTAGTTAAAATACTTTCCATTGGGAGATAATATGCATCTGCCATTTTATAATCTCGTGCAGCCATGTTGCAGCTGGCGAGTGGGGCCAGACCCCGTCTGGAGTGATGTGGAGAGCAGAAGACCCCAGCCTGGAACACCAACAGAACCTGAATCTTTTCCTGGGCTGATACCAGCACCCAGCATGGGCACCCACTTGGCCACAGCACCCAAATGTTTGAAGAAACCACAGCTTAACACTTGTGGGCTCACATCTCCCCCACACCCATGCCATCCCTGGGATTGCCACTCCTTATATTACTTTATCACAGGGAATTTAGTAAGTTTGCACAGGCATTGCTCACCTATGTGGCCCTGCAATGGTGCCATTGTGGTGCCAGGTGGCTGCCAACACACTTCCCTGCCTCTGCCAGGTGGTTATCAAGGGACAGTGCCCTGCTTGGGCTATTCAGTTGTTGATTGACCTGCCCAGACAGGGCAGTCACTGGCCAGAGATGCTGAGATCATGGGGCTGTGATGCTTCCAGCTGTGGTGCAGGCACTGGGCTGTCCTGAGGCCAGGTTGGGATGTCTGTTTGCTGTGATAGTAACTGCATTACTGTAACATCCAAATGAAAAATAAAAATAGCATTAAGAGGAAGAGGTTTTCATCAGCCTACTGTGTAAGGTGTGGCCTGGGAGGTCTCCTATGACCCTCTGCACCACTACCTACACATAGCTGGGACCTTGGGGATGGTTTGTCTCAGGTTCCCAGAGACACCAACTGATATGGTGCTGTCAATTCACTCACAGCCATCTCCTCTGAATAACTTTTGTATCTCTTGGCCACTTCCATGCAGAGCAGGAGGAAGCATTGGGGGTGCTCTGCCTGGAGTGACGAGATGCTGCTGCTGCTGCAGGAGCAGTGACAGCTTGAGTTCATCTGCAGCAGGTCCTGGGCACTGAGGATGGCTTTGACCAAGGCACAGAAAGCTCTGAACTGGACTTGACCTGAGCAGCATGAAAACAAAGGACCAAGTGGGACAACACAGGGACACAGAGAGTAGAACTGGAAGTGTTTGAGGCCAGGTTGGATGAGACCTTGAGCAACCTGGTCTAGTGGAAGGTGCCCCTGACCACAGCGGGGGGTTTGAACAAGATGATCTTTAAGGCCCCTTCCAACACAAACCATTCTGTGATTCTATGACTCAAACCAGGTAGAGATAAGGAAAATGAGCCCACCTAGCTCCACTGAGCACGGGACGGGAAAATGGGAGCAGAAACAGCAAACGAGGCTCTAAAGCCCCTGTGTTTGTGTTGGAGATTGCGAAGACTTAGGGCCAGATTTCCCAAACACTCCCCTGGGTCAGCTGGCATTGACGGGTCCCCAGTGCCAGGCTTTGGCCTCACCCAGCATCTCCAGCTCCAGCTGGGCCAAATGCCAAGGGCATTGAGGGCTGGTGACCCTCCAAGGGTATCCCTGCCAGTTTGTGCAGGGTTAGCACAGGAGTCCACCCATGGCTATGAAAAGAACTCCTTCCCCCTGCCCATTAAACACACTCAGCCTGTGCTTGGGGCTGAGAGAAAAACAAAAAATCGGGTATTTTTAAGGGAGACACTTGGAAATGCAAGTGCATCCTTGCTTTGAGCTGAGACAGAAACTGCTGGAGCACAAAGAGGGTTCTGAAAACCTCTGCATGGGGCTCAAGCCCACCCACACCCAGGGAAGCACCGCTGTGCAAGGCATGAAAGCTACCAGGTATTTCCAGGCTCTCAGACATTGATAGGGGGAAAAGAAAGAATAAAAATAATAGATGAAGCTCATTACACAACCCAGACTCATGCTTGGCAGCGTCTAGCACGGAGCTCTGAATTTCAGCACAAAAATGTGCGGCACGCTGCAGATCCGTGGATGGGGAGGAGTAACACGGAGGCAAGATTTAAAATATGATGGTGGGTGCAGAGGGGACCTGCTTTGGTCCAGGTTGCCAAGAAGAGCCCCTGAGAGCCAGGAGCTTTTCCCAGTAATTTTGGCTGCCACAGCCTCCTTGCCCTCACCAGTTGCAGGAGGTGCTTACACTGCACCACTGGCAATGGGAAGGGGAGGGTGGAAAAAAAATTGGCAGATGAGAGCAAGCAAGGTCCTACAAAACAGCATGTTCAGTTTTCTTTCCAATTTTAACTTGTCCTTGACCTCTCTTCGCTCCTTCCCAGCAGGGCTGGCTTGGCTCTGTACTTGTCCCGTGCTGCAATGCCCCGGCACGAGATGTTTTTGGTGGTACTCACCCCTCAGAAGTGGCATTTTCATCCCCAGTCGCTGTGACAACACATCTCCCTGGAAATACTTCAGCAATAGTTTAGCTGATGCCAAAGCAAACATGAACCCGAGGTGCTGGGGGTACCAAAAGGTGTCAGTGGCCCTGTGGCCATTGTGGCCTCCAGGAATGTGGATGTACACCCAATGTGGGGGCTGTGCCATGGGATACAGGGACCCTTGGGATGTTTTTGGTAGGGTAACACCTGTTTTCTGACTCATGCTGTCAAAAGACAAGCATAGCCCCAAGTGATGGTACCCAAGGCTCCAGGGGCTGACACAACATCAGGTGGGGAATTTGGGGTGTTTTTGCCTTCACTGCTGTGACCTGAGACAGCATTTCTGGTATGGGGGACTGGCTTGAGGGTCACCTCCAGCCATGGCAGTCGTGCTCCTCTTGCTCTGACATCAGTCTGCACTGGTAAAGAGGAGGCCAAGCAATGGTCCTTTCCCAAAACCAGCATGTGCCAGGGTATCCCATGTCCCTCTTTGTAACCCTGTGGGTTACAAAGCTTTTGGCTTGCCTTGTGCACCACATTTGTCCCACTCACAGCATTGGGAAGGAATACATGGGGCCACATCCCAGCAAAACAGCACCAAGGGTAGATGTTGCCATGAATACAGATTTGCTCCAAAACAGGACCTGCATTAGGATCAGGATTTTCTGCTTCAAACATCACCATGGGCAGAGCTCCGGGTGATGCAGAGATGGAAATGCATGGCCCCAAGCCCTGTGCCATCCCCCCAGAGGAGGCCAAGTTATTTAATTATTGTTTATTTCACAATTATTTCTTGTGGAGGTTATTGCAGGGCTTATTTGAACCTCTTCTGCCAGCTGGGGGAGATAAGGTGATGACTATTCTGGATACAGTCAAAATTAGCACTGTTATTTGTATTCTTGTGCCCCGAGAGTGAATTTAAAAATTCCCAACAGTCGTATTATGCCACTCCGCTCATTTTGCCTTTGTCCTCCCATGCCAGGCACAAGCTCAGCTCCATTTCTAATTTGGCTCCTCTGAAAACCCACAAGAAATCCTGATCTGGTGAGCACAGCTCCTTTTACGGCTGAAGAATGCCCTCAGGCACTCTGGTATGGCTCCACGGGCTCCCAAATGCCCCCCAAATCAGCCACAAACTGGACAGGAAAAGAAAAAAAAAAAAAAGGTAAAACAGCAACAACAAAATAGACAAAAAAAAAAAACCTCCCCAGAGCCATCCAGTAAAATTGCTTTTATTTCTGTAATTTTCTAAGTATAAAACAAATCAGCCCAATATTGTGTGAACAGAGTGGATTGTATGGATGTGACCACAAGGAGCCTTCCCACGTCTTCCCGGCACACCTGGCTATTTACAGTCAGACAAAGGACACGGTTTAGGAAGTGGTAATTTAGTGGAAAAATATCTCTCATGTAATAAAATAGGAAACCTCATTTCTTTCGGTTCTACCCCTCAGATAACACCCTCCCACCCCCCAAGATATAACAATTTACCTTTTTCTATGAAGCACAATCTCAGAGATTTCTACATTTGGCTGTTCAGGCATCTCATATAAAAAATCAGCATATTCCAGACCAGCCACTGAGGGCACCCACTGGCAGTCCAGTGGTCGCCCTCCTCTTGGTCCCAAGTGCCCATCACTCCAGGCACACACAGATTTTGGCTCATTTAATGCCCCACTCACACCAAAAGCTGAACAGCACCACAAGAACAGGTCCAGGGAGCACAATTTACCCTGTGTCACCTCCTCACTGCAGCCCTGCAAATCCTAACCCCAACTTGTGCCACACAAGATCTGCATGGGGTAAAGCCCTCTCCTTGGTCAGTACCAAAAACCTGAGTGCCAGGCTGTCTCCCCTGACAGAAAATGCCACTGTAGAAGTGGGAGGAAAAAGAGCCCAGATAGGACTGAATCTCTGGCATCGTTTATACAAAGTGATGGCCATGCCAGGTATGGTCCAAAAATCAGTGTAAGTTTTACGAGTTGGTAGTGGGGTCTTGGGTGTGTTTGAGTTTCAGGAGTGATGTAATGCCAAGGTCACTGAACCTCACAAACATCTCCCAGCCAGGGTCCCTGCACAGCTCAAATCATTATTTGATGAGTTTTGGTGGAGCAGGACCCTGACTAGGGAGCAGTATTATCAACCTGATGTACAAAAAAAGGACCAAAAATTAATGCTGAGTTTTCCTATTGTTCCTCCTTCTGCCATCCACATGAGCAGAAACTCTGACTCAATCCCAGACTTGATGCTCTTACAGGAACAAAGTCCCTCCATAGAGCTTGCCCCTCCTAGTGCCCTCTCCAGTGCCTGGTGGTGCCATCCAGCCTTGGCTGAGCAGAGCATCACCAGAAACACACACACACATGGAATGTTCACAGTGCCAAAACCCCAAACACACAAACACAAACCTCATCCACACCTGGGCTACACGACACAAATAAAATTCAGGATGCAGCACTTTGCTCTTTTTCCTTTTCCAACGTGCCTCCCATGGGATCACACACCACAGGGGGAAGAGCTCATCCAGCAACTGGTCACAATAACACAATATCCCAAAACAGTACAAAAGACTTTCCACAGCTGATGCCCCTGGTGCTGGCCCCAGGAACACAGGACCTTTCCCTCCCACCTTGGCTGTACCCCAGCACGGTGCTTGGCCCCTGAGGAAGGAGTATAAAGTGCTCATGGATAATCCCATGCTGCCATCCAGCACGTCCTACACCCTGCATCTTGTGGAGGATCTGTCACAGCAGCCCACCAATGCTAAAGGCCTTGCTGGAAAGACCTGAGTTTTATTTATAGACTTAGAATATGCCAGGCAGCACCATCAAAATAAAACTAAAAAGGAAATAATTCCTAACCTCTGTTGCCAAGAAAAGCAAGGATCCCAGAGGTTTGCCCCTAAGCTGCTTTTTAAAAAAAGAAAGCTTTAGGGCAAAATAGCCACCCAGTGTCCATCTCCCTTGTATTGCACAGTCAGATGCCTTGGTAAGACACAAGAGCCTATCCCAAAGTGATGGCCTTGGCTCTGGGATCTCCAAGTTTACATAAGAACATGTTCCAGCCTGTAAAAGCTCCCAGCATGCTGCTGCTGGCACACATGCAATAAATAACTACTCTGTGATTTATCCTGACCTTTCACTGAAGAATAAAGGAAAAAAAAATACTTACATCTATGGATATTTTTCTACTTCATTAAGATGTTTGAACCATAAGCCCCTGTAATCAAAAGTATGGAGTGAAACCTGTACTCCAAGTGATTAAAGGATGGGGGGGGAGACAAGAGATGTGCTCAACCATTCCGAAGGGGAAATGGGGAGGTGTCAAAATGGTCCCTCCTGGCAAGGGGGCCACCTGCTCCAGGCAGCTCTAGTACAGATTACCTGGGCTATTTTCTAGATAGATCTGAAGGCTCACAATAGAAATAAAATGCAATTTGCTGCTGCTGGAAAGAACAAGCTGGGACACAGCCCTGGTTTCTTGCCCACGATGGCTCAGGGTTTGGTAACTCACAATTGTGACCCAACAATTGCTTCAACAGACTGACACTGCCTGGGCTTTTACACAAGAAACTTCTCCACACCACACATATTTGGGTTAAATTAATAATCCTCCACCAGACATTAAGTCCAGGGAAAATTGTAACTCAGGTGGTGGATGGACCAAGCAGGTTCCTGGAGGCACAAGGGACCAAGGCCACCACATCCCAGGGAGATGCCATTGGGAGCTGAAAGCCCTCCTGGGCCCTCTGAACAGGGCTGGGATGCTCTGAATCCAGTCTAGCCTCTGAATCCAGCCCAGCCTCTGAACCCAGCCCAGCTTTTCCCAAACTGGTTGTTGGCCTCAGAGAAACAGAGAAGCTGCTTCCTCTGATGACACTGAGCTGGAAACTGGACTAAATTCCCACTGGTTGTTTTTCTGCACAGAGCGATGGAGATGGACTCAATCATCTTGGATGCCTTTCCCAACTTAAACAATTCTTTATGCCTGTGACGTGTACTAAAATAAGGTGAAATCCACCCTTCTGAGGAAGGGCAAATCACATGTCTACAGCATTAGTCTTACTGAAGCCTTATTTTGAAGGCTTATACAGTACCTGGGTCATGTCCTGGTCCTCTACACCAGGGTGGGTCTCATCCATGCTGAAAATCTTTGAAGAGGAATTGGTTACCCCATGGGATCAACTGATTAAATCATTTAGACAGAACACATTTGAAAAATAAAACTTCTTCAAGACAAAGTATAATAAGATTTAAAAAAATCAGCAACAATCTTCTAACCACAGAGTATCTATAAAGATCTTTTCAAAGAGCTCCATATTAAAATTCCTTGAATACATTATATATTAAATACAGTAACAACATTTCATGCAAGGTTTTCTGTACAATAAATCAGCTCAGTAGTATAACAATTCTGTACATTCCCATTGGTCTGGGGGCTCTGCTCATCTTCAATGCTGGTGATGGAGAAAAGAAAGGAGGGATGATATTTGGCACCCACTGTACAGAAGGAGAGATGCTCTTGCCCAGATGATACAGAAAAACACTGGAAGCTTTTAAGAGGCAAAAAGAGAAAACCCAACAGCAAAGGAGCAAATGCTATCCCAGACCCTGGCTCTAGTTCTGTTGCTGGAATGTAAGAGAAAGGAAAGGTACAGGCTCTGGCTAACTAAATATCATCAGGATGAATCCTGGGGGACCGTGAGGAAAACAGGAGGGAGGATTTGGAGAGCTGGAGAAGAAACCAACCACTATCAGCTTCTCAGCTGATGCAGCTCAGTGGAGAAAGATAAATTTAATGGATCCCAAAATTCACTCCTGATCTACAAACTCTCATTGAAGACTGTCTCACTCCTGCTGCAGAAAAATCCCCAGAGGGCAAGATAAAGTTGGTGCCTTACAAAAAGGGATGCCACAACAAACACCACTCATGGAGAAAGACCACGTTATGTACAAGCATACATTCATTCCCACCTTGATCCCTTGGCAAGGATGCCCTGTGCAAGTCAGTGATGTTCTCCAAAGCAGAGCACATGAAGTCATGGATGTGTCTCCTAAACACTTAAGCTCTACTTCTGCTGGGGAAATAGTTAAGAATTCACTGAGGAAAGGAAGTGTGACCAGGAAGGAGCAGTGGACATGAGGAATGCAAGGTGGGCATCCCCTTGCTTTTCTTTACGAAGGACTGCCTTATATAGTGCAGATGGGATCTAGCAAGATGCCAGATGGAGAACAGACAAGACTTCATCATCCTTTGGTGCTGGATGAGCCTGAGAAGGTGCTGGGCTTTCCATAATGCAGGGATCAAACAGGACAGTGTGATAAATAGGGAGAACTTTGCCTTCCACCACATGCACCTGACCTGGACGTATAAACACACGTCCATGAGATTCACACAAATGTTGGACACACTCTGAAGCTATGCCCAGCTGCTGCAGCCACTGGAGCAGAGCACAGCAGCAGCAGCAGCAACACTATGGTCATCATCAAGGCTCAACAACCCCAACACACAGCCCCCTCTCCTCTCTCCCTGCCCTCACTCACTGCCAAGCCCTTCCCAGCCCCTGAAGCTGCCTTGTGCATCCCATCCCACTGGGGGATGTGGCCTCAAATCCCGACTTCCTGCCTTAATCTCTCATGAAGGCCACCTTGCCCGTGCTCACTCAGTCGGGGTGAAAATTGGAAAGAGGGTCTCAAATTTGGCAAGAACAAATCCCAAGGAACCACGTTACAATGATTCAGATCCACACAGCTCCATCCCCAAACTCTAGGCCAGCTGTCCAGTAATTGCACTCGTATGTACAGGAAAAAGAAAGCTACAGAACAAAACGAAATCAGGGTTTTTTCTTGTCGACGATTCACCCGCATTTGTCTGATAGTCGGACGCATGCATGTCCTGCTGGCTTTAGCGATGGTCACGCATGCAAGACTTCAGTCCCAGTTACAAGTTAGGGATCCTCTGCTTCGGAGTGTCGCCCTCGTGCCATTCATTTCTTGTCCTCTTCTCCTGAAACGAAGGGCGAAAAAGAGAGGGAAAAGTATTGGTGAGGGTTCAAAAGCAAAGCAGCTCCGTGGTTTTGTTACCATGAGTGGTTGCTCCCGGGCTGATCCCAGAAGGAACCCGGGATGCTGTCTGCATAGAGCTGGCCTGACTGCAGCTGTGGCAGCTCAGGCTGCATGAGGAGGAGGAGGATGCCAGCTCCTGGGCGAGGAAGGTCTCTGCAGGAGTTAGGAAAAGGGATGAGGTGGAGCCATGTGGGAAGGTGAGTAGGCAGGATCCCTCCTTACTACTCCTAATGAGGCATTATGTAGGGAAAAGCAGTGGCTCAGAGAGGAGGAGGGTCACTGCATCCTCCCACCCACCACACAGCCCCAGCCCTGCTGCAGCCACAGACACAGATACTGCTCCATGGGCTGACACCACTGACACACACACTACCCATGTACCTACACCCGTAAATACCTCCAAAACAATGAGCAAGGACCACCCTATTCATCACAGCCACTGTCCCAGGGCTGCCCTCCTACCTTCTCCCTCCCTCCAGATGGATGGGGTAGGACATGGAAGGTAAGAGGCAACACATGGCCTCTAGGAAAGTGATGGTATCCAGCTTGAACTCCATGTGAGCAGCCTCAAAATCCCTCCCAGAACTTGACTTACAGAAACTAGATCCCCAATTTTCAAGCAGCTGACAGGAGTGTCCCTGATCCCTGAGGCAGCAGCTGCCCTCCAGCCTGGGGTAGCTTGGTCTGCCCAGGACAGATTTTTTTCCTTAAAAAAATAACACCCAGAAGCAGCACTTGCTAAGGAGAGTTAGAAAAATCCCTTATCGTGAATCTTTTGACTGCATTTCTCTATCTTTCATCACTGCACACATCACGAAATACATCTCACTGGGGACTGCTGTTCCTGTGCTCTTGATAAATAAGGGTCCTGCCCGGGGTTACCCGCGAGGCTCTGTGCCTGCTGCCAACCCTGGTGCCGACAAGCTTTCAGGGGAATTAATAAATAACAGGCGAGAGAGAGGGAAAAGGCTTTTGTGCAACTTCTGCCAACATTTTTTTCCAGTGCTGGCTGCAGAGCCCGGCCCTTGTGTCCTGGGATAAAACGGTTTGCTGTGATGGCAGCATCCCTCTGGATGACACTGCGGGCTTTGGTGCAAAGCAGGGATGCTGGCAACTGCACTGTATTAAATATCATTCCAATAATCAAAGTTAAACTCCTCCCCATTGCAGCAGCATCTCTTCCCTCTCCTCCAGCAGCTGGACAGTCCCCACTGGGTGACACACCAGTGGTAATTTGCCAACCATGGCACTTCCCCTAAACACATCACCCCATGGTTGTGCCAACAGGGAGGAGGATGCCATGGCATGTGGCAGGCAGGGACAGGAAGGCGACATGGCTGCACTGTTTAACCACAGTGGATGCTCTTCAAAAAGTTGCTCTCAGGTCTCTAAAGTAACACAATCCTGGCATGGAGCAAGTCAGGTGTTTCCATGAGCCCTGCAACCAGCCAAGGGTTCAGCTCCCACATATGCAGGTCCCTTCATGCCAGCGTCCGTCTGTCCTTCCCTCACACTGGTGACAGGAGCACGGGGGAGGCAGCACCTGTTTGCAGGGATGATGGGATGGTCATGGTCCCTCTGGATGCTGCCTCACACCAGGGGTGTCACAGCCCTTCAGCACTTGCAAACCAGCAACTGAACAATGTGAGCTCAGCTCCTCCAAGGTCTGCTCCCCCCCAGACAGCTGAGGCTTTTGGGGAGGTTTTTCCTTACTGCTTCTGACTTTCCTCAGCAGTTAAAAGGTGCTGCTGGAGGGATGCAGGCTCCCACTGCCAGCCCAGATCACTTCCTTCACCAAGGGAAATGCTGCAGCCCTTGTAGCTCTGGAAACTGCACATCTCCCCCATCACACCAGGGCACCCCGAGCTTCAGCCGAGACCCCGGACCCCAGGAGAAAACCAAAAGGGAAATTGTCCCCCCACCCCTTTGCAATACCAGGGCAGCCACACTGGCAGCTTCCCTCCGCTCTTCCATTTCTACAGCATGACACATGGACACGTATGAAAAAACAGGGCAGAGGGGGAAACAAAAAGCAAGGCAGCAGAGCTGTAAAATCCCGTGTGGAGATTCCAGCACTTGGAAGGTGCAGCACCGCTCTCCTGCAGAGCATCCCACAGCTCAAGGGAATACTTGGCCCATGGGGACACATTCCTCTGCCAGCACCCAGCCAAGGTAGCTCCATGCACAGATTACCCTACAAGGGCAGGCCACGGCCGCAGGCGCTCGCTCCCGGCTCTGCCGTGCCAGGGACAGGGATGCCTGCCTCCTCTGCAGGGAACACGGGCAGCTGCAGCAGCTCCTGTGCTCCTGGGGGAGTTTGGGGGGTTTCCTCATACCCAGGTGCAGGTGCACGGGGGAAAATGAGGGTGAACAGCTCCTTTGTGCTATATGCTGGAGGGGTTTTGGTGATGGGACGCGGAGATTTTGGTCCCTGCGAATTTTGGGCTGTCTCAGATGCAGAGCTCCATCTGCATCCTGGCAGGGAGTGTGATGCACTTGTCACTGCACTGTCACCTCTGCCAGCCACTCTCCTCTGGGACGATGCTGAAGCTAAAGCTGATGCCAGCTTTGCAGGGAAGTGGCCAAAGCTCCCCCGGTAGTGGTGATGTTCACCCAAGGCAGCAACCTCACCTGCACATCAGCTGCAGTGGGAGCAGACTGCAGGGCACTCTGCTGCCCATGGCAGAGGGAACAGGGACCTGGTGGGGACAGGAACGGGGTGGGGTGGCCACCACCTTGCACCTCCTGCAAAATGACCCCGGGGGCTGCTGTCCTCACTGGGCATGAGGACAAACAGCTGGCTGAATGCTAACCTGCCACAAAAGGCACCAAGTCAGTTCCTGTGCATCCAAACTCCTGGTTTTCAGTGGCCTGGCTGCTGTCAGGGCAGGCATGTAGTTGTGTTGCAGAAAACACCTGCTTTGGGATTTTTGCCCTGGCTTTTACCACAGCACAGGTGAGAAATGGTGATGCTCAGCACTCAGACAGGGCCTGCTGCTGAACGTGCTGAGAGCAAACCCAGCAGCAACTCCAACACCTGAGAGGGGTTTGCCTTCAGATGGTGAACATGAGGAGGTCCAGGGACAGTGCAGGAGGGGAGCAGGGTGGCCTTGGCAGTGGGCTGATGTGCACAGAGAAATATGAGCACTGGGGTTATCTCAGTGTCCTCCCCAGATCGAATACTCCTTGAGAACTGTGCAGAAAAGAGACAGAGACTTCTGCAAGGCTCTGGCACAGATGCCTGGAAACCTTCCTCCTGCATGCCACAGGATTCGGAGTGAACAAACACTTGAATGCATAGAGCATGGAAAATATTAAAGATACTACAGCAAAAGATCCCCGAGGGTGGTGAGCCCTTGTGAGCCTGCCAGCGGGTGACAGACCCCTGAGAACATCTCCGTGTTCCTGCCCAGAACATCTGCAGCTCACACCAAGCCAACCTCAGCCGTGCACATTCACATCACCTCCCAAAACTGAGACAGCAGAAACCTCAGAGGGGCCAGAGAGGAATGAAGGCAGCCAGATATGGAAAGCATGTGAGATGAAAGGCTGGACATGAGCAGAGTGATGGGGAGAGGAATGTAAAGCACTGAGACCACAGTGAGAACTGAAGAGTCTCAGCTTTCTGCCACTTCAAGGACAAGGAAAATCCAGCGTAATGGAAACACAACTTATCTAAATCTCATCAAAGGAGAAACTTTTCCATGCAAAACCTGAATCAGCAGAACTCGCAGCTATACATTTGCATTCCTCAGCTGAACACTCTTGGCCGTCCCTTGAAAGGTCCCATGCTGGAGACCATCCCCAAGCACTGTCTTGCAGAGACCAAGTGCCAGCCTGGCCCCTGGCCAAAACTGCCATCAAACAGCTACTTCACAGGCTTGTTAGGCCTTGTTTTGAAGCAAAACACAGAGATCACTGTGGGAAAGGAGATCCTGTCTGGGGAGAGTCCCTTGGCTCTATTATTGTATCTCTGTTCTATATCTAAGCCATGTTCACCCAGACACATTCCAAGCAGGTCCCCACCACACACAAGCAAGACTGCAGGAAGCACAGGGACACAGCATTCAGGGATGAGACACGTAAGGAAGCCAACCCTTGCTCTGGAGTCCTGCAGGTATTCACCTGGTGCTCCCCGCTCCACTTGGGTCTGACTGTCCTGAGAATGCCTGGTGAAAAAAATCACAAGACCACATATAAAAGTGGCTTTTTGAGGTTTTTTCCTTTGCTTTTCAAAGGCCAGAGGAATCAGGGAGATGAGGAGTTTAAATTACTTCTTTCAAGTCTGATGATTTAAGCGTGGTGATTTTGCCACACGGCCGTGATAGAAGAGCTGCATGGGAAATCCATGAGACAGAGCAACCCGTGAGCAGCAGCAGCATCGTGACTGTGGGGATGAGGGAAGCTCAGAGGACCTGAAACACTGGGAGTGTGCCATAGGAGGAGAAAACTGAGCTGCTGAGCTGCTATGATGGCACTGGAGAGGATTGAGTGCCTACCAGAAACATTGGAGGTGTGCAGCCAGAGCCAAAGAAAAGCCCTTCCTCCAACAGTGCTGAGATTTTATAGAGAAATACAAAGTGTGGGAGAAAGACAGACTCAGCCCCAGACCACAGATGGTGAAGTGAAGACCAAGGGCATGCATGGGATGCAACATTAACCAGCTCTCCTACACCCCAGCCCAGTGCCACGCTGTAGAATTGTAGCTACAGGCTCATAATCGTGGGATAAAACAGACCAGGGTATCTGATGAGGGATGAAACAACTCAATAAGAACAGGCTAGAAACAATTTCTATCTGGTTTGTAAAAACAGGAGCCCTGCACCTCTGTTTCTCTGAGCAATTGCTGAATTTCTGCATCAGCTCAACACAGGAAGAAAGGTTGACCTGAGCACCACCTGCACACCAGGACACACTCATGGGGAGAGAGACCTGTTTGTGATAATTTCCTGCCTGCAATACTTTCCCAATCCCATATTTCCAGGTACTTGCAAAGCTCTGCTCCATGAGAAACCAAACACAGCTTTTACCATGCCCCAAAGCCTGTCCTTGACAGGGCTGGCCAGTCCTGCCTTCAGCCCAGAAAGGCAAGAGTGGCTTTGCACAGATTTTTTTGGGTCATTATTACAGGGTGAATGGAAACAGAGGGGTTTGCTGGGACACAGGATGCCTAAGGGGTGAAAAGATGATTTGAGCAAGGTGATGGTGTGGAAGGACAACCAGTCCTCACACTCAGATTGTTTATCTGCCCCCAGAGCTTCCCTGAGCAAGGACAGTGCCTTTCCCGCCCTTCTTCTCCCTGCTATCACTGCCAGGACAAGCACACCCCCAAAAATGAATAATCCTGTTTTCTGGAGAGGGGCCACCCCTGTGGCAGGCACAGCACTGCTCGGCAGCCCTGGGCCCGCAGCCACCGCCAGGAAAACCCATGGGCTTAACTCAGTGCTGAGGTATCCCCCACAGCAACATCTTTCGCAAGAAATGAAAGAAAAGATGAAATCATCTCCTTGGAGGGCTGCCCAGGGACATGCTGTGATTTATGGAGCCCAGAAGCACATAGGAACTGCTGCTCCAGCATCACAGGAGCTGTTTCTCCTCCGGTTGTGCCAAGGGCTGCATCCTGAGAGGTGTTGGCCAAGGGCAACCCCATTAAAACCAGTTTATAAGGTGTTCAGTTCTGTTGATCTTAGCACAGAGGCTGCCAACCCAAAATAAGAATGGATAGAGGGGGGTGGAAATCTCAGAGGAAAAAAGAAAGGGTTCCTGTTACAAATCAGTGTTTGATTTGTTTTGCTTTATAAGCAAAGGGATCCAGTTCCTGGAGGTTCGAGAGGAGCTGAATTAATAACCTGTGGCAGATTGATCCAATGCTCCAGCTCCAAAGGGAGCATTTCAAGCACATGTAATTACCCACTGCTCTGCTAGGCATGGCACCAGGAAGGAAGGGAGTAGGAGAAAAAGCCCCTTTGCACAGCAAAGGCAGGCAAACATGCAGGTGCAGACATCACACGGGCAGAGGAGGTGAGCGAGGGGTCCACCAAGCCACCAGGAACCCCAGGCAAAGTGCCACGGAGCCACCCTAACCCAGGGGGCTGCAGAGCCTGCTCACCATCCAGGTGGTTGCGGGAAAGGTACTTGAGTCCTTCATCCAGCAGGATCACAGGCAGGGAGATCTTCATCACAACCACCCACTGCGGCCAGCTCAGGGGCGTCACCTGGAAGATGAGCTGCAGGGTGGAAAGGATTGGACATGTCAGTAGGGAAGAAGGTGGCATATTTTGTTGTTTTAAGGATTATATCGTTGTATGGCAAAGGTTGAGAGGGGGTCATCCCAGGTACAAAGAGGGAGGATCCAGACAGCCCAAACAAGAGGATTTCTTGTAGGTCTGTCGTGATCCAAGGTGGCTCTTGATGGCCAAGATGAGTTAAAAAATATGTTCTTCATCTCTCCTGAAAATGGGGAAAGTGAGACACAAGGTAGGACTGTGTGTTTATGTGCTCACAGGTGTTCAGCAGGTGGCAAAGGACAATGTAACCTCCTAGGTACAGAAACACAGTTCATCTTAGGCACCTTTGGGCATCAACCAAAGCATCCCCAACCTTGCAAAGGAAGGAAACTACTCCTAAAGAGCTGAACCACCTTCTGGAGATATCTAGAGCCTTTGCATTGCCCATAGGGAGAGCTTCTGACTCCTGGCTTATGGGGCAGAATGACTCCTATTTTCCATGCTGGGTTGAGTCATGGGACCTGGTCCTGAGGGCACCTGCTGGGAAGAACCATCCCAGAAGTTTCCAGACCCCAAGATTGCTCCAGGCATGTCCTTGTCCACAGAAGGCACAGGGAGGTGGCAGAGGGCACTCACAGGCATGGGCTTGACATAGAGGATGAGGAAGTGCAGAGCCATGGACATGATGATGGCCCCCAGCAGCCAGATGTTGAGCCACGGTGGCATCCGCAGCAGTGACTGGTTCTCAGAGACACTGTGAAAGTGAGGGGACAATGTTAGCCCCAGAAACCTCCCCGCATCTGCCCATGATTTCCCTCCAGTGTGCAAGGCCATAATGCTATATCCTTTATTTTCCAGGCTCTTCATCTTCAGGCTTTGGTGCAAACTGGATGTGGATGCCCAATGCAACCAGCAGTGCATGGATTAGGGCTGATCATTAATGACCAAATCACTAACAAACGCAGATCCAGTCCTTCCTTCACTGCTCTCAGCCACAGCACACTGCCTTGGAGGAGTCTCTCTATGGAAAACCCAGTGGGCCCCTGTGAGGATGCTCTGAACGACTCTGCTGAGCCAAAGCAAAGCCCTCAGCCCACCCACACACGCTCAAAGAGACATTGTACAAAATCAGTCATGCACAGAGCAAAGCCCTGTGGCCACCACACCTGTTCAGAGCATTGCACATTTCGATTGTCACCAGCACAGACAGAGCCATCGTCGTTGGGTATCGTGACTCGAAGATCTCACAGTCAATTCCTTCAAAGATGGGGTTGTCCTCAGTGCACCTCATGAAGTTCCTCTGTCAGCACAGGAAACTGCTGGTAAATACATGGCAGAGCAGCAGGAAAGGCAGGAGAGAGGAGGAAGAGTCGACTGGTTGGGGGGCAGGCGATGAACTGGGCCGCTGTTAAATATCCCACAGTTCAGGGGAACCAATAAACTGCCTACAGTGACCCAGCTTCTGCTGGGGTTGGGCTTTAGGGGTATGGCTGGACAGTGGCTTTGAGGCTCTCAGGTGCAGTTAGGAAGGAGTTTGAGCACACACGTGTCTCCATCAGAAATCCATCCTGCATTGCACATGCCATTGGGATGTGATAGCACCTGCTTTCCCCCTACCCTGCAGTTTTCACATTAGCTACAGTAATGTAATGTGAGAACAGATCCCTTCCAATATGGGATGAGGCACAGAAGCTACTTTCCGCTTCTCTGAATCTTTCTGAATCTGAAACTTCCACTACGATGCCGGTGGCCGGCAGAAGCAAGGCTGGAAAGAGCCTGAAGGACAGAATTTGTTTCTGTTTTAAGTTACTGTCTTCTCCACTAGGAATTTGGGAATGCTACAACACAGAGGAAAGGCAGACGAAAGACCCCAACACGTGAATGCATGCCCCCACCCATCTGCTCCAGCTGCCAGCCTGCTGCCCTTCTGACTCACCAGCTGGTGGAAGGAGACCTGCGGTCCCTCGGCGTCGTACAGGAACCACCAGGTCGCCGCGCCCACCGTGGCCAGCCCCACGTACACTGTGGCCGAGAGAGACACCCTTACCCCAGCACCCAGAGAGGGAACCCCACCCCAAAAACCCCAGGCACATCCTGGCAGTGCCCACCCGCACCGACAGCGCCCACCTCCAACGGCCAGGTAGCGGAAGAAGAGCCAGCCACTGATGAGGGGCTCCTTGGGGTTGCGGGGCTGCTTGTCCATGATGTCCAGGTCGGGGGGGTTGAAGCCCAGCGCGGTGGCCGGCAGCCCGTCTGTCACCAGGTTCACCCACAGCAGCTGCACAGGGATGAGGGCCTCGGGCAAGCCCAGGATGGCTGTCAGGAAGATACTGCAGGGAAAAAAACAAGAGATACGAAATTAGACAAGCTCTGGGCAGCCAAGGTTGTGTGTCATGCAAAGGGGAGAGGTCATCTGGATACAAAGCCCCAAACTGAATATTCACCCAAAGTCCTGCAGGTGAACGCACAGCTCCTGACAAGGAACCTGAAGCACAGCACTGAATTTTGCAGCTAAAATTTGTTTCTGTTGCTATTAAAATTTGCTTTGTGATTGTAACCCAATTAATGATGTCCCTCCCCATAGCCACAAAGGTTCCTATTCCCAGCACAAACACCCATGCTGAAATGCAAGGGCAAAGGATGCCCGAGTGATCCCAAGGTTGTGCTGATGCTGCTGAGGACTGGCAGGGATGGGCAGGGATAGCTGTGACTGGGTGACAACAGCCTGTGTCACAAATATCTAAACCCAGATCAGGCACTCACATGGGCTTAAATAGGCAATACTTGAACAGAACAGGTCCTGCAGGGTGGCAGGACTGTAAAACTACAAAAAAATAAAATCTCCCTGCCCTTGGGGAACGAGACATGGTGCCTGGGATTACCAGTTTGGGCACTACATGCTGCTGACTGCAGGTCACCTGTCCCAGGGGATGTGTCCCCCCACTGCTGCTCCCGCAGCACGGTGCCCAGTGTGGGAGGCTCTCACCAAACGACCTCCCCGACGTTGGAGGAGATGAGATAGCGGATGAACTGCTTCATGTTGCTGTAGATGGCTCTGCCCTCCTCCACAGCTGACACGATGGTGGAGAAGTTGTCGTCAGAGAGCACCATCTCAGCAGCTGACTTGGCAACGGCCGTGCCCGACCCCATGGCAATGCCAATCTCTGCCTTCTTCAGGGCCGGAGCGTCATTGACGCCATCACCTGTCTGCACGAAGCCGTGGTTAAGTGTGCAAAGGATTGAGCAGGGTGGGGAGGAGGGGACAGGAGCGTGGCAGGGTGTCCCCTACGGCTCACCATGGCTGTGATCTCATTGAAGGACTGGAGGTATTCCACGATGCGGGACTTGTGCGCCGGCTCCACGCGGGCGAAGCACCGGGCCTCGCGGCACGCCTGGCGCTGCGCCTCGGGGGACAGCTCATCGAACTCCCGGCCCGTGTAGGCCTTGCCAGACACGTCCTCGGTCTCTGAGAAGATGCTGATCCGGCGGCAGATGGCCACTGCCGTGCCCTTGTTGTCACCGGTGATCATGATGACGCGGATGCCGGCCTTGCGGCACATCTCGATGGAGGAGGTGACCTCTTTGCGGGGAGGGTCCAGCATCCCCACACAGCCCACAAAGGTCAGGTTGTTCTGGGCGGGAGGAACACACCCCAGACCCACATTAACCCCTTGGGAGGCATCCACATCCCCCCCCCCCGCTGTGAAACCACCCTGGGCTTCACAGGATTTCCCCTGGGAAGAAACTTTCAAGAGGTTTCCTATGAACTGCCCCATGGATGCACTCTACAGCCTAAATCCAACAGGATGCTCTCATCCCCTCTGCTCCCTCTCACACGTTTTCTCTTTGCTCCCCTCCTCCCCATCCCTCACAATGGTCTCCAAGGCCCTCTCAGCAGTCACTCCACAGGAAAACATGCTCAGTGAGATGGAGCTTGTTATCCTCCAGATCAGCCCCTGAGGTTTGCAGAGATGAGCCATCACACTGCCCACAGAGAAACCAGAGGGGAAACTACTGCTGGGACAGCTGGGAGTATTTGGGGAAACTTTGGGAACGAGGAAGAAAGCTGGCCCAAGCTGCGGTGCCGTACCTCGTAGTGGACGAAGGCGGCCGAGTCGTGCAGCTGCATGCTCTCCCTGCGGACGGGCGAGTCGTGGGTGGCCAGGGCCAGGCAGCGCAGGGTGTCAATGCCCATGCCCCAGTCCCGGATCCTGCCCAGGATCTTGTCCCGCACCGGGGCCGTCAGCGGGACCTTGGCAGTGCCCACACGGACGTGGGTGCAGCGCTCGATGACGCTTTCCGGGGCGCCCTGCGGAGGAGCGGAGGGCTCAGGGGCTGGAGCCAAGCTGGAGGAAGTGCCAGGGGGAGGGAAGCCGCCAAGTTTGGGCAAAGGCAGAGGAAATCTCCCCCAAATTCCGGCGCACATCCCGGCCCCGTGGCTCAGGGCACTAGATGGCAGCCTCCGACCGAGCACACCGGGATCGCACCCTGCAGCACGAACCCGCACCAGGTCACCAAGAGCAGGGTCTGCTGGGGAGCCAGCTGACTCCTGCAAAACCTACACATCAGCCCGAGATACTCCCGCCCCACAGATCCCTGCTCCGACCTGCAGGGGATGAGGGCTGTAAATCTGTGCGAAAAAAAACATGGGATACTCAGCAGACGCTTGTGATGCCTTTGGAATTCAGGAAAACGTCCTTTAGCATCTCGGCATCTCACCCCAGCCCTTCTGACCTTACAAAGGACCCTGACATTGCTCTTTAATATAAAACTTGCAATCCTTCTATTGCACCTCTTAAAAAGCTCACCCAGGGCCACAGATCCAGAGGCTTCAGAGGGTCCCAGCCTGACCTGGAGGGCAGAGTTCACCCACCCAGATCATCTCCCAATGGGAACAACAATATCCAAATCTTCCCAGAGTCAGCGGGGAGAAATTCCACCACATCTCTTCTCTTGGGAAGAAAATGCCCTGTGAAACACTATTTTATTTCTGGTTACAGTGGAAAACTGGACATCATCCTTTGGGCATTACTGGCATCTGGAGGGTCCCAGCCTTTAATAAAGGCAAGTGCCCAAATTCTGCACAAGGGCAGCTCTCCCTTGCCCCAGCACCAGCACACTCAGCACCTTTTCCTCCCTCTAAATCATCTCACCCCCTTTCCCCCCTAATCAATATGGCAAAGACTCACCTCCTCCCTGACCCCACCAGCCTACCTGCTGGATCCAGGATCCCCAGGCAGAGAGAGTGTGAGAGGAGCTGCAGAGCATCATCACTGCCCTGTGCAGCAAGGGCCAAACCCTGCTGGGTGTGCAGGGGGGAGCTGGACCCTGCAGGTGCTTTGCCCCTACCTTGACAAACATCTTGCTGCCCGTGGAGTTGTTGCCGGGCCCGGTGGGAGTGCAGTACACCGACATGGACTTGCGGTCCCGGGAGAACTCGAGGGTGCACTCCTTCCTCATCAGCTGCTTGATCACCTGCAGGAACAGCACTGGGCTGAGCCAGGACATGCCAGGGACACTGGTGCTCTCTGCCTTGGCTGACAATCCTGCTGAGCCCCTGGGATGGGAGGAGAAAGGCAGCCACAGGAGCCAGGAAGGAGGGGACAGGGCTAAAAGCTTACAAGCTTTCCATACCAGAATGGGGTCAGGAGATTTATTACAACCTGCACAGACCTATCCAGGCAAAAAATGCTGGAACAGACAGCCCTTTGAGCAAGTGAAGACTTTGTAAGATCCAAAGTGGAGGAAATACAGACCCAAAATAAAGTGTATTTTCACCCAGGAGGACAGGGAGACACTGCAGTAGGGGAATAGTCAGTACAAGATATTTTCATGTCAAAAATAGATGTTTCCAAGGAGCAATGTCACTGGGGCAGGCAAGGCTCTGGGGAACAGGGTTTGGTTCATGCTGAAGGGCGGCTGCTCAGTGCAAACTGGGCACCTAAAGATAACTCCAAACTTCCTCATCTGCAGCCAGAGCTCGGGCTATCACTCAGAGGGTCTCTCCTGCCTGAGCAGGGACTGGATTGAGTTGGAACCTCAGGAATCACCTGCTCCAAAGCTCCATGTAGGCTGGCCCTCAAGGCCCTGGCATCAGCCTCCCAGGGCCGTTGTTGCTAAAACAGCCCACCATGAGAGCCTGGAAATCACATCCTTATGCCAAATTAGTCCCTTAGATCACTGCAAGTGTTTATTGCCCAAATATCAGACATCCTAAATCCCTCCTCTCCCTCCTGTCCCTCAGTGCTGTAGCCCACAGGGGCTTCCCCCCACTCACTGAATTGCAGGCGTTGGCTCTCTCCACCTTGGAGAGTTTGCTGAGGTCTGTGTTGAAGACGTTCATCTTCTCCACCAGGCACGTCAGGGCTGTTTCAGTGGCTTCCCCCACCTTCTCATAGACTTTTTTGGACTACAGGGCAGAAAAAAAGAGCTTAAGCTTTAGAGCACATCCTCTACGTGCTGCTGCTGCTGCCCCCAAGGATGCTGTCACCCACCACACCAGAGCATCCCCTGGGGATGAGCTGAAGGAAGGGGATCCCAAGGGACAAACTCTACTGGCTTTGCCCTGAAGCCCAGCAAGAGCATCCCCCCACCCTGCCCTGGCCCTGGTGCCCCCACACCTCATTGTAGTCCAGCGAGGAGTCATTGCAGAGGGCACAGATGGTGGCCAGCTCCACCAGCCCGTCGTACTGCCCGCACTGCACCGGCTGCTCGTCCTTCAGGCTGCGAGAGAAAACAACCCCAACAGCCTCACACCAGCTCACACCTCCCGATACAGTCAGCCCACCCTAAAGATCCCTTCTAGGGGGATTTATAGCCTATACATCGCTCTTGTAAAAGTGGAAGCAAAAGCCCAGTTAAAGCCCCAGTGCTGGCAATAAATCCTTGGGTTCCCATTTTGTACTTTATTAAATGGGGCAGGACTAAATAGCAAATAAAATATCACAGGAGGCAAATAAATTCTGGAAGTGACCCAGAATAAGGGGGGCTGCAGAGGAGTTCAAAGGAGCAAGCAAGGGCTGCTCACAGGCTGATGATGAAGGTGATGGACCACAAAAGAGGCAAAGAAATTCATGTTAACAACCACCCCCACAGGGGTTTCCACTTGCTTTGAATCCAGAGGAGCTGTGGAACCAACAGCAAGTCCCTTCTCCTCCCTGTGATGCTGCTTCACACCCCATAGGGAACCCAAGGGAGCATTTAGGAGCAGCAGAGAGCTTTAACAGCTGCACTGCTGTGACTGCTTCCAAGCAAGTGGTGAACCATGATCTTTGTTTCCTAAATAGCAGCTCTTTGCTACGGAAAGGAGCAGCCCTGAACACTCCAGGCCAACCAGATGCTTCTCCTCGCCTGGTGGTAGGAATGGTAGCAGTGGTTTTGAAGGAAATAAAAAATTATCCTGGTTCCAGCAGAGGTAACTGCAGGTTAGAGCTGTATAAAGCCAGCCGGTCATCCGCTGGCTGGAAAAATAATTTGTCAGGCATTTACTAGGATCAGCTTATTCCACTGTTGGTTCCCAATGGAAAGAACATTTTGGAGCCCTTGTTACAGCTCGGGAGCGGAAAACGCGGAGCAGCCAAGAAAATCTGAAAAATCTGTTTGCTGAGGGAGACAAAGCTGCACTGGGCTGTGAGTGGGAAGGGAGATGCACTGCTCCTGCCTGGAGATGCTGCCTGGCCCTGGGCTCTCAGGAAGGGCCAGTGGGTGGAGGAGGGAGCTGTGGACACACCAAGCATGGCTTTTGCAGCATGTGATCCCCTGGATATTGCTGGGAAGGGATGGGAAGGGATGGGAGGTTACAGCCCCATCCATCGTCAGCAGTACCTGCATGGATCCAGGTGAGACCCATGTGCTGGGAAAAACATCAGCAAAAGTGCTGCTGGCTGGGTGCTGTGTGAGCAAACCCGAGGTCCAGCAGGAAATACCCCCTGCCAAGGCCAGGTGAAAGCAAACAAGCATTTCAGACCCACCAGCCCTGGGGGAAGGGGGTTCTCTCTGTGACACCTCAGCAAGCCCACACATCCCTCTCCATGCACAATGCAGACACAGGGCTAAAGCAAAACTCAACAGCAACACAAATTGTTGCAGACCAACACAGTGGCCCTGAATGCAGTCCCCAGAGGGCAGGGGACACTGAGCTTCAGAGGCTGGCAGGCACAAGTTCAGCCCCCTGGTCCTCCTCAATTTTAATTGAAATGCACTGATTGACACCAGCTTATGACTTGGCTAAGTTTTTAATGGAGATTCCTAGCCAAGGATCAAATTGGCTCTATAAATATTCATGAAGTTAAGTCTGTGGCTGAGATGAACTACAGCTGCTCCATGGAAGAGCAGAAGGGACCATGGTGACAAATGTGTCTGGGATCACTGAGCAAAGCAAAGGGGAGCAGAGAGTGCTCCCACCACCAGCTGAGCTTCTCATCTGCCCTCTTCCCAGACTTTGTCACCCTGGGGGCCACCACCTCCTTCCAAAGGAACAGGAATAAATAAATACAACAGCAGAAAACCCGATGTGTGTGGTAAGGCTTCAGCGAAAAGCCCCCTGCTTCCACTCCCTGCCCTCAGCTGCAGCTCTGCAGAGCTCATGTCTGCCCTGAGACACAGCCTGCCACCAGCAGGATCGTGCCCTGGGCACACCAGCCATGGGAGCCATCCCTGCTGTGGACACAGGGCTCAGGGAGCACTTCCCTTGTGGGGTTTCAGCAGTTTGCAAGTCCCCTTGCCCATTGCTGGTGGCTCCCAGTCAAGCTGCCTGCCCTGCATTCTGCTCGGGGCAGGGGCAACAGTCACCAGTCAATGCCCAAACTGTGCAGGCTCCAGAAATGTGGAGAGTCATCATCTACTGCAAAAAGCCTGGTTCATCACCATTCCTACACTTGTCATCCTCTCTGGCTCACAGTTGGACCCGTTGTATTGGGATTGCTAACAAAGGGAGAGCCAAGTGTGTGGAAGCCCCTTTGCTGAGCAGTGGGAAGGCAGAGCCAGGGTGAGCACCACCCAAATCAAGTAGGGCTGGATGTGAGGGACAGTGAAACAACTGCCCTGGTCCCCATGAACAGCAGGGTGCAGTCAATCACCCAACACCTGCAAGCCCAGCGTGGCCAAAAGACAGTGCCCAGCAGGTATCCCCATGGACAGGACTGCAAACCACCACAGAAAACCCTCCCTTCTCCCCAGCTCATGGGGTGGCCATGAACCTGACCCTCCCACCTTCCCCCAGCTGTGCTGCCAGCCCAGGGCCACCCTGTGTCCCTGTGAAGGGGAGGGGACCCTCACTCACATCTGTCCCTCGGGGGCGTAGGTGGAGCCGGTGATGCTGAACTCGTGCAGGCTGCACTGGGTGCCCTCCACCTTCTCCATGATGAACATCTGCCAGGAGGAGAGGTGGAAACAGAGCATTAGGCAGCATTTGGTACAACCCTCGTGCCCAGCCTGGAAACCCAGCAGCTGGTACTGTCCCAGTCCTAGTCCCACTGGCATCAGGCTCAGGTCCATCCCTGGTCAGCCACCACTCCTGGCTGTCCCCAAATCCTTCCAGAGCTCCTCTGCCTCTTTCATCTTTGCCTCTTCCAGCTCTTTCCTTCCCCAGGAGAGGAGAGATGCCGAGCCCGTTCCTAAGAAGGTGCCTGTGTTTTTCTTGGAGCAGAGAAGGAGCTGGCTCAAGGTTTCCACTCTTGCCCTGGCTGCCCTGGAAAGCCTCTGCAGGGCAGGATCTGAGCAGCTGCTCCTGCCACCTCTTCCCAGCCAGCTCCCAGCCGCCAGCCTTGTGCCTTACTAGGATCACAGCTTAGCTCAGTAATAAAACCCCAGTGAGCCACAAAAGTCCCCCACGATCTGTTTTCAGTGATTTTTTGCCTTTCAAAATCCTTCCAATTTCTCTTTTGCTGCTATCACAAGACAAATCCCTCAAACACTGAAATAATATTAAAATTGCTCTCTCCCCAAGCTCTCCCAGTCCCCCCTTGTCCCCTCCCAGCACAGCCCACCTTTGAGGGCAGCATCCCCTGGGAACAAGAGCAGGGCCTGACCCCAGCCAAGGAGACAGTTCAGAGATGCTCATTTCTGCTTCTCATTATTTATGACCCACACTGAAGCCAAAAAGCAATAATAAATAAGTAAATAAATAAATAAAATTAGTCTGGCAAATGCATTTCCCTGGCTGCAAGGGAGAAACCAGGATTTAATTTGGCTGCAGAGAAGTGCTGCTCTCCTCAGCTCCATGAACTTGCTGAGTGCCTCCAGAAAGCAGGTGCAGGGAAAACTGTCCCACTCCAACCTGCCTCAAAATAATTGTTTTTTCTCTACATATTTTCCTCTGGTTATTTGAGTTTTTCCCCAGGAGAGGGAAGCAACAGATGCTGGAGAAATCAGCAGGCATCACTCAGCACCAGGGATGCAACAGCTCCAGTTACCACCCACTGCTCTGCCTTCCATGTTTCCTCTGGCAACAAGCAGATGTTAATTTGCTATTATTGTTAATTACTGATAATAATACAAGGACACCTCATCAGTGCAGCCACACTGGCAGGTGTGAGCCTCCCCCACACAGGAGGTGCCCCCAGGTATGAGCTTAGGGCCAAGCCAAGCAATAAAGGGTTCAGGAGAGCACACTCCCAGCACGTTCAGCACCAGGACACCCCGGTGGGTTTGGTTTTCTCACCTCCCTGTTTTACAGGTTTAGGCAAAGGAGCAGGTTCAAAGCATACATCTCTTGTGTGAGCAATTCTGAGCCCAAAACAACCTCCCTCCCAGCTATTTGCAGGTATCCTGTTTATTGGGCTAATGCCCTCAGCTCCTTTCCCAGGGCCCATCATGAAGGCCCATCCCTGAAAGGGAGAAAACAATGAGCCAAAGTGCTGCAGAAGAGGTGTCCCAGGTCCTCTGGAGGCACTGGGCTCCTCTGGCAGTGGGTGTAAACTCAAGAAAGAAAGCAAAAGCACGTTCTATTTCCTTTGGTAACACCTCTCCCCAGAGATGACAGACCCAGAGCACCCAGTCTGAGACAACATCAAAAGGAACCAAGGAGGCTAAGCACTTGTCATCTTTTTTTTTGAGACATCCAATGCCATCGGCCTTCCAGTGAGCCAAAATCTCCTGGCCTCTTCAGAAAACAGAATCCTGAAACACCAACCAGACTCATTTATTAAAAAAGCTGAAAGCACCCTCCCCAGCCACTGATGGGTTTGCCTGATACGGGCCTGTTTGTTTTCAAATGCTCATGGCTACAAAACAATTATTACTTTCACAATAGCGTCCTTCTTATTAAAAAAGGGAAAAGGGAAATAAAAAAAAAAAAAACCCAAAAAACATTCCAAGCTCTTTATTTTTCCATGCCTTTTAAAAAAAGGTGCTACACAACCCACAGAAACCAGAGGTTATATCAAATTTCCTGCAGCTCCCAGCTTGCGTGACTGGCTGAGCATGGGGGCAGCCAGGGCCCTGCAGAGGTGTTTGCAGGCTTTTGGTGTGATCAGAGGATCACAGAATGATTTGGGTTGGAAGGGACATTAAAACTCATCTCATCCCAGCCCCTGCTGTGGGCAAGGACACCTTCCACTAACCCAGGGTGCTCCAAGCCTCATCCAACCTGGCCTTGGGCACTGCCAGGGATCCAGGGGCAGCCACAGCTTCTCTGGGCACCTGTGCCAGGGCCTGCCCACCCACACAGGGGAGAATTTCCTCATCATATCTAATCTAAATCTCTCCTCCTGCAGTGTGAGGCCATTCCCCCTTGTCCTGTTGCTCCAGGCCCTTGTCCCAAGTCTGTCTCCAGCTCTTTTGGGGCCCCTTTAGGCACAGGACAGGGCTCTAGGATCTTCCTGGAGCCTTCTCTTCTCCAGGCTGAAGAGCCCAGCTCTCTCAGCCTGTCGATGTTTTGGCAGATTTCCAAGCTGAGAATTGGGCAGGTTTGTGGGCAGTGGAAACAGTCCAGAGGAAATAGCTGTGTCTTATGAAGTTAAGAGCAGAACTAAAGTTTCCATCACAAAAATAAGATAAATAATATTAGGAGCAACAGGAGGAGGTGGGAACGCTGCAGCTCAGCTGGGGGCTCCTGACAAGTCAGGCTCCCAGAGGGGCTGCCCAACCTCTTGTACTGCTCAGTGAACAGCAGCTCCAGCATCCAGCCTGGGGAATGCAGCCAGCAGCACCCCAGGGCTTCCCCCTGCCCTGAACCTTTTAAAGCCACGCCAGTGATTTGGGGTTTTAATGCAACAGAGAGGCTGGAAGGAAAATGTAACTACATGCTCACAAAGAGTGCACCCTTCTCCCAAAGGGCTCCAGCATCACTCTTCCCCTCCTGTCCTGTGGGTCCTGCCTGGCCCTGGTGCTGTATCACACAGCTGGATGCTGCTGGTGTGCATTTGTAGGAAGCAAAAGGCACTCGTGGATGCACCATCCCTGGAGCAGCACAGGGCACAGCTGTGGGCTTGTGGGCAAGACAGGTGTGAAGGATTTTCTGCATTTTCTGTAGTGTCTTTAAAAGAACTACTCATTGAGAGGCAGACAAGGCAGGATTGCTGTCTGGAATTGTAAGAGCTGTAATTGTCAGTCACTATTCCATCAACCAACCCACGGATCAGCATCATCTTCCTCCTGCCCTGGAAGCAGCCCCAGCCAACAGGCACCCAGTGGCAACTGGCACAGCCCCTGGGGACCCCAGCCAGGTCTCCCAGTAATTAGTGACAGGTTTAGACAGACAACAGTGCTGAGCCAAGGCACAGTGCCCTGGAGATTGCAAAGCAAACAGTGCCCTCACAGCTCCTGGGCAGCTGCACCAGGGATGGGAGTTTGCACGTCCAGGTTCTGCTACAAGCTATGTGGAAAATAAACCCCTTTCTGCTCTTGTTCCCCAAAACACCAGCAGCCATCTCAGAGACAGCCAAACATCACTCATCACCTCCTCCCAGACTTGGGGTGCCAGCATGTCTCCCCCCTGCCCGAGCCCACATCTCCACTTTGGTTCCTGATTTTCAAACGCCACCTTCCCAGAAAATTAAGGTAGGATGCATAAAAAATGCTGCAAGTTTTAGGAGAGTGATTTAAACATGTGAGAGCAGAGAGAGCTGTGATGCTTCTATGTCCCTTCTCCTCCTGCCAGGCTCCCATTGCTCCCAGCTCCATGGTCATTTCAGGGTTGGGAGGAGGCTGCTCCTGGTTCCTCCATGGGCTGGGGGAGACAGGGATCTCAGAGACCCCCAGCTGGCCATACAGTGACACAAACCACAGGTTTACTCTGACTTACTAAGCGGGTTTGTGGCTTGGTTCCTGTAACCTTGGGTGGACTTGAGGTCAGAGCAAAAGCACCAAAGTCTCGGCCACAAAGCCCCTCATTTTGGGTGGCTTTGGGGGCACAGAATCACCCCTGCTGACCCCCTGGGCCTGTGTGTCCTGCTGCACTGGCTCAGACAGCACCCTGGCCACGAGAACCAGCACCCAGAGACACGGCACCGCTCTTGAAACCCAGCTGAAGGTTTGCAACCAGACCTGAAGCCTTTCAGGAGTCACTTCAGAGCTCGACAGACCTGATGCCAGCAGTGAGACAGCGAGCAGGCCCTCAGCAGCAGGCCCTGCGGCCCAGCAGCTGCACTCACCCAATCAACGAGCAAGTTAATGAAATCACACTCAATTAATACATTTCCCCAGGTTATTGATAGTGTTTTCTGGCTGTTCACCCTGTGGCTGAGCTGGCTGTTTGGCACAGGAGCGTGTCCCGGACACGCCAACCAGCACAAATATTTACCCACCTGCCACTCCCAGGGGCAGCCCCGGCCTGCCCACGTCAGCACGGGAATCCCTGTCCATGAAACATCAACAGCCCTGGCTGTGCGTGCTGGGCCAGCCCTTCTCACAGCCCTGGGAGCCAGGATCCAGCCAAGTGAATAAACACTTACTGGAATGGGGTTATGGGCAGATGGGCTGGAGGATACTCTGACTTCTTAACTGAATTTTTTTTTTTTTTTGTTGCAAAGTTGCTGAGTTCATTCTGCAAACAATTGATGCCAAAACCCTTGTATGCCACCGCCCCACGCTGTCCCTGTCCCTGCCTCAGTATCACCATCCTGATTGTCCTGACTGCCACACTGCAGGGGATGGTGGCACTTCTTTCCAAGTTCAAAGAGCAGACCCTCTGGTAGGAAGTGGTTTGGGAAGGCATGGTCACTCCTCCTTCTCCTCCTGCAGTGGGCAGAGCTCAGGAGACCCCAGGCACTGGGGTCACCCTGTCCTTGCTTTGCTGCACCACTGCCTCTGAAAATGGGGCTGGTGGGAACCTCCTCCTCATGGGAGACATGGGCAGTCTGGTCCCTACTTTGTTCCAGCCCTGTCTTGTTCTGTATCATTCACAGGACAGAAATACCAGACATTTCCATTCACCTGCAGTTTGTGCTGAGCTAACCAGTGGCCAAAGCCTGTGGCCAGTTTGCAGCACTGTCACAGCTTCCCACCACACTATCTGCGTGTCAGAGAGGAGGGACGTTGGCCAGGTCCTTTTTTTCCCCACAGCAACACATTTTCCAAGGTTCTCCTATAAAAACAACATGCCAAAGCCATGTAAAATGCTTTCCTGACACTCATGGATTAATGGGAAAACTGAGAAGTACTCAGACGGTCCAGGCTTTCCTAACAAGTCACCTCTCCACATGGCCAGTCATGTGGGAGCAAAACTCTCTGGTAGATGAGGAGCCTTCAAACTCTTCACCAAACCACCCCAGCGCTCCCTCCATCAGAAATGCTTTTCATGGGTCCAGGGTTTTTAACTTTGCATGGTCCAGGATTTCTCACTGGTTAGGTTAAAAACAGGGGGAAAAGAGCAAGAGAGCAGAGGAGGCCGATTGCATTGGCATCACCAGGAGCTCTGTCTCAGCCTCACATCCCGGCAGGAAGAAACATTCCCTGGGAAGCGACCCTTGAAATGAGACTGCAACACAGCACCTCCACAATGCTGTGCTGATAAAAGCGAGTTTTCTAATTACACCCAAGCCAGGAGAAGCCCTGATCCTTACCGACCCCGGCCAGGGGAACCTCGGGCCTTCCTAGAAACCCCCTCCCCTGCCACATTCCTAACATGACACAGCTCCAGTGAGGACACAGAGCCCATCACCACAGCACGGGGTGCTCTTAAGCATCTCCCCTGCACCTCCAGACCCGAGCCCAGCCGGCTCTCACCCGGCACACAGACATCTGGTTGGTGGTGAGGGTGCCGGTCTTGTCGGAGCAGATGACGGAGGTGCAGCCCAGGGTCTCCACCGAGGGCAGGCTGCGGACGATGGCGTTTTTCTTGGCCATGCGGCGCGTGCCCAGGGCCAGGCAGGTGGTGATGACGGCCGGGAGGCCCTCGGGAATGGCGGCCACCGCCAGCGCCACCGAAATCTTGAAGTAGTAAATGGCCCCCCGGAACCAGGAGCCGCCGTGCACGGGGTCGCTGAAGTGGCTGATGTTGATGACCCAGACGGCGATGCACACCAGGAAGATCACTTTGGAGAGCTGCTGGCTGAACTCATCCAGCTTCTGCTGCAAGGGTGTCTTCTCAGGCTCGGTCTCCACCATCTGGTTTCGGATCTTCCCGATCTCGGTGTACACCCCTGTTGCAATAACGATGCCTACGGCCTTCCCAGCTGCAATGTTGGTGCCCTGGGAGGGGAGGAAAGGAGCAGCGTGGCTATGTGGGCATGAAACCTCTTGGTCTGAGCAGGGAAATGGGTTGCTCATTGTGAAAGGAGAACGTGAGATCTTGGTTAACGGGAAAATGGGACATCTTGGGTTTTTATATAAACCCATGCTAAGGAACAGGAGAGCCCTTCCTGAGAGTTGCAACCCCTAGAGGACTTGACTTCTGCCTGAGAAGAACATGAGAAAGGAGGAAACCCAAATTTGCAATAGCTCCAGGCTCAACCATAAACCTCTTGCCCATCTATAATGCATCCTACTTGACGGAAAAAAAAGTGCTCTGAGATTGCCCAAGGTATTTAAAGGCCTTATTTGCCACAGCCCAAATGAAATCCAAATGAAGCTTATTTTTATGGATTTGGGGCTCTTTGTATGGATTCAGGTCTTATGCATGCACTCCCTTTCTCTGCTCAGAGATCTCCCACATCCACCAGCCTCTGCACTTCGGAAAAGCACAGGAGAGGTGGAGACAGGTGTAAGGGACTTACAGAGAAAAGCATGTTCTTCTTGTCCTGGTTGACAGCCCGGGGATCAGGGATGGGGTCAGCGTGTTTGATCACCGACACAGACTCCCCTGCCAAGACAAGAGGGGAGAGATGGACCAGCCATGTTCCCTCTCCAGCCTCAGCTCATCCCTGTTCCAAGCCTGCATCACACACCCCACAGCGCTCTAGAGCAGCGCTCCGCCACCAAACTATCCAAACATCCACCAAGAGGATGTCAAACCCCACATGATACACAGGAAAGCCCCAGGCTTCGTGTTCTGCAGGAAGGATACCCAAGCACCAGACACATCTCACCCATGCCATGCCTTTGAGGACCTCGGAAGGTCCAAGCATCATCTAAATCTTGCTCTCACAACCTTTCCCACCCCAGTGAAGCACTTATCCCAGCATCAGTTCCAAAATTTGCCTCCAGGAGGACAGCAGAAGGAAGCTGTCTCTGCTCCATGAGGCCCACACGCACCTGTGAGGATGGACTGGTCGACCCGCAGGGTGGTGGAGCGGATCTCGATGATCCGGATGTCTGCTGGCACCTTGTCACCAACTGCAAGGACAAGAGCAGAGCAGCTCTGTCAGGTGGCACTGGCAGCACCCAACACCCCGGGAACGGGGACAGCAAACCCCAAACTGAGACCAACCACGTGCAGGCGCACAGCAGCACCCAGACTGGAGCGATGAGGGGCCCAGCCCCTGGCAAAGGGTCCTGCACTGGGATACCTCATTTCTGCATGTAAAGCTTTGTTAGAACTTAATTTTGTCTGTCTCTAATTTACAGGTCTGCCCCCAGCCAAACGCTGGTGGTGCCCTGCCTGCTGTGCTGCATCCCCTTCCCCACCATGTCCTTGTCACTCCTCTTCCCTGCAAACTCCCCCTGCATCCCCATCTTGCCTCTTTCCTGCAAAAAAACCCAGAACATCCCCATGTTGAAGCAATCCAAGTTTCCTAATGCCAGCCTTAACCCTGCTTCAGGTTTCTCTGGGCCAACTGGAAGCTGTTAACAGTGGAAAATCTTCCGTGTCCAAGACAAACAACCATCCCTGGCTCTCCTGGCATGGCACAGTGGGCACAGGTGAAAGCTGCCCCATCCACTGCCAGCCACCCAACACCACCCTCCAAGGCACTAATGTTTCCTTAAAGAAAAACATTCAAAGCTGCTTTTCCCGCTGCGTTTCTTCCTCCTGCTCCCTTATCGGCTGGACACAACCACGCTCTGATGTTTTGGAAATACTGAGGCTGAGGGAGGCCTGGCTCCCAGCCTCTCACATCCCTTACACAACACTGCCAGCTTGGCTGCTAACGATGCTCTCAAATCCCAGACTTTAACGAGTGCTTCCTCCCGGGGCTCATAAACCCCCCCAGTGCAGCGGGAGGGGGCTGGCGCCGCTCCACCACCCAGCCAGTTATTCCAGCTGCAGATCCCAACGCTCCAGGATGCAGCAGCAGCAGCATCTGCCATCCAGCCAGACCTCCCCTGCTCCCTGTCACACCTGTCTGGGGGACACTGAGCCGGGGGCTGCCAGCACAGACCTCCCCAAAATATCCACTTCACGCACAGACTCAGATTCTGCATCTGTTCAAGGGGGCTGGAGCATCTTAGAGGGAGCAAAGAGCTCCTCTTCCCCTGGGAAAGGCAGGAAGACTTGCAGACATGAGCTAAACCTGCAGAGGAAGACTCTTGCAACATCCAGGGACAGAGAGAGCCCTGGTGCCACAGGGGTGGCACTTGCTCCAGGGTGCACAGTGCCTTATTATCCCACGGCACAGAACAGATCTGGCCTGGCCATTAGCCAGGTACTGAACATGTCCTGATCCCCCCAGCACCACAAGTCTCCCCAGAGAAAGAGCAAAGCAGGAGGACACTGCCTGGCCATGGCCACTGGCACTGCCCAAGCACCACAGGGTTCACAGCAAGCGATGGAGCTCCCAAAGAGATGCTCTGCCCGCACTTTTTGGGAAAGGCAAAAGCTGCCTGCACCAGGGCTCACCTCCGTGGCCTTGTCACAAAAGGGCAAAACTCAGCTGGGTTTAAGCAGCCTGCCAACTTCCAACCGCGCTGCTCCTTGTCTCAGTGTAACAGGTTTCCTGCTCCCTGCTGCCAATTTTTTTGCATTTGCACATGCAAACAGCAGCCAGTCCCTCCTGCCTGTGTTGTCACACACCCAGGACATCACCGAGATGTCCACTGCAGGTTTGAAGCTTTTCCTCCTGGTGTGTTTTCCTATCAGGCACCTGACAACACCCTCACCACTTTCCATAACCTCCTGAACCCACAATTTGCTAATAATTTGCAAAACCCCTCCAGAGAGCTCAGCTCTTTCTGTTCCACTCGCAATGCTGATTGTGCCATTAAAAAGTAATATTGGGCTGCTGATGGGCAGGCAGTATGCACTTGATTTGGGGAAAGATGGCAGAATTTTATTAATAATTCATTAATTTAATTAAAGGCCAGGTCAGCAGCTGGACTGCATTGTCAGAGCTGGTTTGGGAGTGCAGCCAGCTCACCCAGCTGAGGATCTGGCTGGCTTGATCCCCTCTCCATTATTTTTGTATTCATCTTCCAGCTGAAGCCCAACTAGAAGACATAAATAACAGCAAGCTGGCCGGGCACAGGAGGGATTGCAGCATGTTTCCACCAGCAAGGCCACGAGGAGGAAAGGAGAGGATTAGTTTTGTGACCCTGGGGGTTTACAGCATCCTTTTAGGAGCAAACAAAATGGAGAAAGTGGAATGCATCCGCCTCAGCTCTGCTGGGGCAGGCAACAGACCCTAGGCAAGCTCTGCTGAATGCACAGCTCCAACAGAAGGGCTGGGGGACACCCAGAAGCAAAAGCACCCTGCAGCTCATCCCCTCTGCCTCTCAGCCTCCCCGGATAACCAGCCCCAGCTCCCAAGGAAGCCTTCCCACACAGGCTGCCTGCAGCAGCACCCAGCACTGGCCCTTCACCCACACTTCATCCAGGGATATGCGTGGGAGAGCCGCTTCCAGGAAGGGGGAATCTTGGTGGAAAATTAAAAGTTCTCCTAGCTCTTCCAGAAAAAGGGGAAACCCTCCCGAGACACAAAACCTCCGTCAGAAATGGACACTTCCTCCTCTTTTCTGCTGTTCTCTACTGCCTGATGCTCAGGCGAAGCCTTGGCAGGCTGAAGAGCCTCAGCTTTGGGGGACCCCCCTGGCCAGTACCACCTCCCCACCCGAGCCCACGCCCTGGGGTGATGGCACCCTACCTGCCACCTCCACGATGTCCCCAGGGACGATGTCGCGGGCGCGGATCCGCTGCACCCCGCTGCGGTCGGCGCGGATCACCTTCCCCATCTCAGGCTCGTACTCCTTCAAGGCCTCGATGGCACTCTCAGCATTTCTCTCCTGCAAGCAGAGAGCAGCACAGGTGCTGCTGCTAGAGCTGCTGGTGCCAACAGGCTCCTTCCCCACCCACTGCAAAGACAGGAAAACCCAAACCCCGGCCCTGGCTGTGGAATCCATTTACACCACGGATGGGACAAGCACCATGCCTTCTTCAGCCTCTGCAAAATGATTCCAGCTGGTTTAAACCACACCAGATCCTGGACTTTGCCTGGACCTTTGGGGCTGATCATCTCATTCTTGGTTTGGGAAGCAGTGTATCCCAACCAACTGTATTTTTCCCCATCCAGCAACCTCACCTCAGATCAAGCTGCAGATAAATAAATGGCCTTATAATGAATAAATACAAAAGAGGAGCATTGCTGGCTGAAGCGTTTGCTCATCCCCCATGAGGGACACAGTGAGGTGAGGGCCAGCAGCCACTGTGGCTTTCTGGTGGACAGAGCAAAGACCTTCCCTTGGAAAGGAGGGCCAGGAGACGAGCAGTTTTTGCCTGGATAGCTGCAAGATAAGCTCCAACCTGCAAGAATTGCCAAAGAAAGACTGGAAGAATGAGCCAAGAGGCAGCCAGTGACTGAGCATGTGTGCAGAGGCATGGGGAAGCACAGCCAACATGAAAATTGAACCTTTGGAAAACGAGTTTCCAAGGGCATGAAGCAAGCAGACCTTTAGATGAAGGATCTCAGCCACGTGGAGCAGAGACCCTGAGGGGACTGTGCCTTACCTGCCACACACCCACCACAGCATTGGCAATCAGGATCATGATAATGACAATGGGCTCCACAAACGCTGTCGTGGTCTCCTCTCCTTCTTCAAACCAGGCCAGGATCTGGTGGCAAGAGAAAAGAAGGAGCACAATGTGGTTCAAACAGGAGCAGCAACATTTTAAGAAGAATGATGGGAACAAGAGCCAAACAACAGGTGGTTATTTGCTGGAGAGAAAACAACCTGGAGGTGGCCAGACCCACATGGCTTGTTCAAAGAGTGGAATTTTTATATCCCACTGCTGGAGCCTCCACTCCTCTGCTGGGATAAGCTGATGCACTGAACAAGTGGGGCTGGAGCAAACAGCCATGCAATGCCTGAATGAGTGTTTGCACCAGGAAAGACTTTCTCTCTGTGTTTAGTGCACCCATGGCCATGAGCTGATGAATGGGGAGACCAGGCAGAACTGCAGCCCCTCCTGGCAGAAGGTCAGCGATGCAACACGAATAATCAGTGCAGCAAGAGCAGCTCTGCAGAGCAGGGACTGACCTTATGGCTTCTACCACCCTGAGCCCCCTCTCCATCCCACAAAGGCCTCAGACCATAGTACAAGTGAAGCACACACACAAATATTTCCACTCCATTTAGGTGCTCATCGACCTGCACGGTGTCAATGCAGCAACACCTCTCTGCTCTGTCACAGAGGCACCAGCACAAGGACCTGACCTCTGGCACAGGGCTTCACACCTGCTTTACCTGCACTCATTCACTGCATGTTGTTTTGGGAATGTATTATAAACCCCACAAGGGACCAGCCTTCCCCCTTATCTACCCAGGAGTCACATCTGAAAGGAACAGACAGGAGTCTCAGCTTTGCCATCCTACTGCCAAACACACTGACTTACACTCAAAAAAAAATCAGTCATTCTCCAGCACCTTGATGGGAAACATTTCCTCATGCAGAGTTGCTCCCAAAGCAGATTCTGGGCAAAACTGAACTGACAGTTCACTACTGGGGCATTGCAAACCAAGCTGAAATCATCAGTCTGGAAGGGCCCCACGTAAGCAGAAGGCAGCCCAGGGAGTTGTTTGATATCACTTTTGGATGGATCAGCATTACTGAAAAATCCTCCAATCCCATCTTTAGGCAGATGCAGTGATATTGCCATTGTGCCCTAGAAACCACTGCTCTGCTGCTGCATCTCCCTCACCCCCCAGGCACCTGCCCTCCTCTCCTCTTTGGATGTCACCTGAGGCCGTGTGAGCCCCAGGAGGTGCCACCCCAAGCTCCAGGTACTTACAAAGGACAGAAAAGCTGCCATCAAAAGGATGCGGACGAGTAGGTCTTCAAACTGCTCCAGTACCAACTCCCAGAGGGACTTTCCTGGTGGGAAAACATGGAGCCAAGTACAGTCAGTGCTCACAAAGATCCCCAGAGGACAGGCAGACCACTGAGGCCCTAAGGCCCACAGAACCACATCCCTGCTTGCTTCAGGGCTGCTCCTGTGCCCCTTGGCCGTGGGCACTGGGGGGGATGTGTAGCATTGCAGTGGGGGCTTCTCTCTAAAATGAAATGCTCTCATTTCTGGCACCGCCCCAGTTTTATTGGGTCTGTTTTTGACTACCGAAACCAAATCCTCTGTGTTTCTACTCACACAGGCAGCCTCACTGTGGGCTTGATATTTCTGGGTCTGAGAGATTTTAGCCTGCTAGCAGCTGCTAACTTTTTCTCAAGGAAAAATTTCTCAAGAAAGCTTCTTCTCAAAACAATCTTGGCAAACAACTATCTTTTCTCAAAACAATCTTTGCCCAAGTAGTGTTTTGCTTTTCTAGTTCTCAAAACATTTCAGCTGTTTCTCTACTCTAGCCAATGGGATTAGAGAGGTGTCGTTCCTATTCACCAATCATGTTAAGTCTGTATCAGAACACCTTATAAAAGTAGTAAGAATTAGACAATAAAGCCTTTTCTTTCTATACTCTTTACCTTCTAAAATATTTAGAGTCTCTCATCCTTTTTTCATGTCCTACAACAACACCTCACCATCACAGGGAAGCTCCACTGTCAGCCCAGCTTTCTCTGGGATGAAAACCAAGAGTAAAAGACCCCAAAGATTCCCTCTTCCTTCTCCCCAGCACACTGCACCCAGACTCAAGGCATGTACTGCCACCTCCAGCCCATGACTTACCTTCTTCTGCAGGGAGCTCTGTGGGTTTTCATCAACGGCCCAAGGAGCAGAATACAGCAAAAAAATGACAAAAATAAAAAGATAATTAGTGATTCAGACCCAGACTAGCAATCCCTTCCCTTATGCCCAGCAGTTCACTCAGTACCCAAAAACGCAGATTTTTCTGCACAAATTCCCACATCAAGGCAGCTTGCCCTCAAACTTCTCAGTCCAACACCAAGTAAGCAGCCCTGGAAACATAATTTCCCTGCCGCAAGTGGCTCCAGCAGCATTTATTCCTACACTCAGCCTGCCTAAAAAAATACTCCTCAGGAGCTGCCCTCTCCAAATCCAAGACACAGAAGTCCAACCATCCCATAAAATGCCCTGCCAGAAACCCCATACAGCCCCACTGGGGACTGTAACTTTCAGACCATATTTCCTATTAATCTGTTGTACTTTACAGCCTGCAACGCTCTAGGAAACAAATCCAGAGCCCATGCTCAGCTGCTCCAAGCTGTCCTCCTGGACCCATCCCCGTGGGTGCAGAGCCTCCATCCACACTGCTCCCAGCCAAACCCAAGCCCAGTCACCTCCAGAACCTGAGAGTTGAAACCCAGGGGCTCCCAAGCACCCATCACAGCTTGCCCAAGGTTCCCACATCCCCAGGAGGTGACCATTACCTTTGCATGCACCAAGGGGTCCCACAACCACTGAACAATGTGATGTCTTAAGATTTTAGCTTCTGTATTTTCCATATATTTGTATTTCTGCAATTCTTTAGTGTGTAACTGCAAACTCCATATAGTGTTAGCTACTGCTTTCCCATTTTGGGCAGACACAACAACTCCTCTCTAGGCCTGGCAATCAAGGACACCTCACTGCCTCAGGCCCTTGGAAATGTGAACAAAAGTGACTTGTGGGGGAGCAAACTTGGGGTAAATGACTCCATTACTGGAAGCTGTAATTAGAAGATTAACCCCCAATATGCAAATGGACCAAACTTATAAAAGTATGAAAACCCATGACCTGCTGTCCATTTTGGGTGTAGTCCCTGGGGGGCTTCATCTGCCCTAAATGTACCTGAAGGCCCTTCAATAAACATAACTGGGTTTTATTCTCTTAATTTTGTCTGGCCTCTGTTTTGAGGTAGCTCTGAAAAGGCATCAGTGCACAAACCCTGGTACCCTCCAAGGGAATCCTCCTGCTCCTGGGCAGCAAGGGGTGTGCTGGCCCTGCTGTGGGCAAGGTTGGGCCCAAGACTGTAAGGAGCTGCCCCCAGGGAGGGCTCAGGAGTGACCCCCCTGATTTTGGTGGCTTGTCTCCATTTGCACCCATTAGAATCCCAGAGTGGTTTAGGTTGAAAGAGACCTTAAAGCTCATCTTGTTCCAACCCCTGCCATGGGCAGCGACACCTTCCACTAGACCAGGTTGCTCCAAGCCCTGTCCAGCCTGGTCTTGGACACTTGCAGAGATGGGGCAGCCACAGCTTTTCAGGGTAACCTGTGCCAGGGCCTCCTCATCCTCACAGGGAAGAATTCCTTCCCAATATCCCATCTAACCATACATTCTCTCAGTGGGAAGCCATTCCCCTTGTCCTGTCACTCCGTCCCTTTTCCAAAGCCCGTCTCCAGCTCTCTTGTAGCCCTTTTAAGCACTGAAAGAGGCTCTAAGGTCTCCCCAGAGCCTTCTCCTGTCCCCAGATCACTCAGTGTACTTCTGCACCCCATGGAGGTGACAAGAAACAGGTGGCAATATCTGGGTTAATGGTTAGACTCAATGAACTTAGAGGTCTTTTCCACCCTTAACATTCCTATGATAAAACAAGATGTTCCTCCAACTCTTTGTGTTTCTGGGAGGGAATAAGGGACCAGATGAGTCCACGAGCAATCAGCCCCAGGCAGACACTGATGCCCCACCACTGTGGCTGCCTCCAAACACCCCCAGCGTGGAGCCCTAAGTGAGAGCAGGAAGTGAAACCTGCTCATCTGTTTTCCATCACCTATTTTCATTCAGAGGAATGAAAAAAAACACCCAAACCAAAGCTACCTTCACTAAACCAACCAGTGAAAACAAGAAGCCTGAATGCGTTCATGCTTCAAATTGTACCAGGTCCTCAGTCCTCACAGACACACCCACTAAGAGTTGGTTTAAACCCACATCCCCCCTGGGTCAGGCTGCTCTGATCCCCTGCCACTGTGAGACACAGACCAGTACATAATGCCTATAATTATTTTTATAGCAAAAAAAAAAAAAATCTTGGAGCACCTTTAGCATTTCAACTCACTCCACAGAGCCTGTCAGAGCAAAGTGGCTCTTGTCCTCTCACAGCTAGCTCCTCTCCACCCCCAGCTTCCTCTCCCCAGCCCAGAGAGCCTCCAAAATTAAAAGTAGAAGAGATCTGCTGCTGCTATTTCCATCCAGACTCCACTTGTAAGGGTGCAAGTGTGCAAGGTAAGAGGGCTAAGGGCAGGCAGGTGCCCTGGGGGAGGCAGCTGGGGGTCCCACAGGCCTTGGCTCAGCCCAGGGTGACTTTCCACCCTGAGCAGCCACCTGAAACACCACAGTGCCCTCAGTGCTTCTCCCACACTGTGTTTGCATGAGGACTGGCAGCAGTGCCGTTCACAGAGCCGGGACTTTGCATGAGATCTTGATTAAAGCAGCAGCACGGGTTTCTGTGAACTCAGGAAACACGTGCCCTGCGGCAGGCAGCTGCAACGCCGCGGTGGCACAGTGACACCGTGCCACCACTGTCACCAAACCTCAAACGCAGCAACGCTGCTGCAGGCACCTCCCAACCCCCAGTTCTGAGTACAGTGATAACCAGGCTGCTCCCTGCTGTCAGAGACTCCTTCCACCGCTGTTCATGCGGCAGCTCAGCGCCAAACACCCAGAGAAAAAGGGCAGAAAGTCACAACAAGTCCACATTTTGGGGCGTGAACTGATAAAAACACACTGGAAAACAGGAAGGTTTGGGGCTGGAGCTTCTTCCTGTCACATCCCAAGTCTCATTAGAAGTAAGAGGGCTTGCTACTCACCAAACCCCAGGTTCTGTGTGAGTCATGGCAGTGCTGCCATGCCCCATCTGACCGGGAAAACCACCACAGGCAGGGAACCAGCAGAATCCCCAATCTGTCATTCCCTTGGGACAACACGGTGAGTGCAAACAGGCTGAAATGGAAACACTGCCTGCCACCTGAACAGTCCCTTTCTTTGAATGGTGGCTCAGCACAGAAAACCAACTTTGAGCATGAGCTCCCTGATACAGCCAGAACACAAAAATGCAGCGACACCATCAAGAGTGGAAAGTGGTAATGGCTCAGAGAATCCCCCAATGGGTCACCCACATGCACCATAAATATCCAGCTTCCCCAGCTGAGCAGTCCCATCACAGGACCTGCAGCTTGTGGACACATCTGTGGTTCCTCTGCTCCTGCTCTTCTGCATCGCAGCTTTGGAGAGCAGAGCCAAGAAAGTGGAGACATCCCAAGGGGTGATGGGAGCCTGGATGTCACAGGGCCATTCCCACCAGCAGAAGAGCACTGTCCCCTCTGGGTGAAGGCACCCCCAGTCCCACAGCCTCAGAGGGCTTTGCCTTGCAGGGACACATCCACAGCTCCAGGAACTGCTGAGCATTTGCAACTTGCTCTGAGCTTGTCCCATCATGACATCTCCCCTCGCTGTGCCATCACAGCATGTGGTGACGCTGGCCCGTACCAGGCTGCAAAACACCCGTACCAGATGCTCTGAGGGCATGCCAGGAGCCCGGCCACCCAGGGCAGACGTGGGGCTGGCGTCGGGCTATTTTCGCAGGAGGTTCATCTCCAGCTCCTGCCAACTCAAACAGGGCTGGCAGCCCACGGGCTGGCGCCTGCAGCATGGCAGGGCACGGCAATCAGGTGACGAAAAGGTAAATAAACACTGGTGCCACCCACGAGCACAGGCACAGGCGGCTGCCCCGGGGCTCGGTGACAGCCTCCGTGTCCCCGGGGAGACCCGGCCCCGCCTTCCCGGCCAAAGCAAACACAAACTGGGACAGGGTGGCGTTCAAGGAAAAGTTTGAGTCTCTCCTGCTGTAACAGGAGCTAAAATCCCTGGAGCACATCCCGACACCAGCTGGTGTGTCTCCATCCTGCACTGAGGTATTGCATCCCACTCTGCTTTGGGGGAAAGTGAGGCACGAGGTGACACTGTCACAGGCCAGCCCGTGGCAAAGCAACTCCTGGTGCACATTCAAGTCCAGGGTGCAACCCACAACATCCATTTCCCCTCACCATTTCAGGAGCTTCCCTTGGAAAAAATCAGATTTCCCTCACGGGAAACACTTCTGTCCCCAAATGATGTGGGAAGAGCATGATGCCTTCTGGGAGAATATTGATGAGCATCACGCCCAGGCCCAGCTTTCTGTTCTAAATAACTTAATTCAAGCTATATTTCTATGTTGTAATTGCTTTTTTCCCCTTGCCTTTAATATCTTTTCCCATATGCAGGGAAGGAGAAATGGATGTGCAAAATAATGGATGCATCCAATTCCTTTGGACTTTGCTGACAGGCAGTAAAATAGTAGCCAAAAGGGTAAGAAAACCCTAAACCAACCCCAGCTGGGAGAGCAGCTCCTGTCCTGTGACATACAGCAGGAACGCAGGCAGGGCTGCTCTGGGATCCTTCCACCACCCCACAAGACACCAGGCAGGATAAACTGTTATTTTAACTGGCTGCCTTTCCCAGGGCCGCCTGCACGGGCAGGATCCCATCCTGGAGGGATGTCTGCTCTGCCTCATCCCCGCTGACAGCCAGCCCTGCACACCACTGCTCCCCAAAACTGCTGCATTGCACGACCAGGACAGGCTTTGCCTGTTTTAACACACACCCAGCCCATAAATCCCACCCGAGGACGGAGCGTGGGGCTGCTCCTCATCCTCGAGGTGAGAGGTGTGAAAAGCAGCGTTTGCGACCTGCCTGCCGGGTGTTTCAGCGTTATCTGGGATGACGAACACTCAAAGCCTAATGGTGCTAATGCTCGCTGATGCTCCCGGAGGACAACACACAGTGAATCCAAGTGCCGGGCTGTGGATGACTTAAATGACCCACACGACTTCCCTTTTTGCACAGCTCCCCGCCGGAGCTGCCCGAGCATCGCTGCATCCCTGGAGCCGGCCCTGCGCCTCCCTTCTCGCCCTGGCTCTGCCCATGTGCCAGGGAAGAGTGGCACCCTCGGGGTGCAGCTACAGCGACTGTGCCAGCTCCAGCTTCTGCCCGGCCTCCCTCACCCTCTGCCTCTGGCAGCTGACACCGGACCCACACCCCACGGCCACCACAGGCTACTGCACCAAGAGGGGGGCAAGCACACCCCAAAGCTCACTGAGCCTTCTACCAGAAAAGCCCCACACCTTAAACCCCGAGAGGCAAGCAGCCACCCGAGACCCAGCAGGGCGAGGGGCTGTCCCGGGGCACCCCCTTGGCAGGGGGGTCACTGACCCTGGGTCACACCCCTGGGTGGGCACAGCTGCAGTGAGAGCACCAGAGCCCACAGGCCTGCAGCAACCAGCATTTCCAGCTGCGCCGAGCCTCTGCCACCCAAGGAACACGGGAAATAACCCTGCATTAAAAACCACCTCAAGCCTGCATTAAAAACCACCTCATGGCTGCAGGCACAGCACTGGGAGCACAGAGTCACAGAATGGTTGGGTTGGAAGGGACCTTAAAGATCGTCCTGTTCCAACGCCCTGCTTTGGGCAGGGACACTTTCCACTATCCCAGATTGCTCCAAGCCCTGTCCAAGCTGGCTTGAACACTTCCAGGGATGGGCCATGCACCCCCATCCTTGTGCCACGTGGCCACAGCCGAGCTCTGCTTTGTACCACAACCCGTTCCCAGAGGATTCAGCCCTTTCCCTGCCCTCCACCACCCTCAAGGAGCTGGTCCCAAAGCCACGGGTGCTTTCCTCCTGTGCCTTCCCCTCCAGAGAGAAGGCAGTGGTGGCTCTGGGTGTGCCCTGGGTGGGGAGGCCCTCCAGCCCCAGCACCTTTATTTGCCTATCGCCTCACAGCTGCTTTTTCCTGTGTGCCAGGTGAGGTTTGCTTACACCAGCGACAGCCACTCATTCAGGGCTGCATCAAAAGGCATCAGAAAGATAAAATAAACGAGATACAACCTCCCTCCCATGGCAAACACCACTGGTTTGCTGTTCCTGTAATTCCCTAGCGTTCATCCCTGCTCCAGCCGTGCCCTGCACTTTGCAAAAGCCCAGAACACTTCTGGCTGGGGGATCCACCGCCCCAAAAACAAGCAAATTCAGGCCAGCTGGGGATGGCAGAAGCCCAGGGTGGGTGAGTAGCACAGGAGGATGGATAGAAGAGGTTTAAGGGCCAGAAACATCCTTGCTGTTTTCCAGGCAATGCTTTAGGGTAAAATGATCCAACCGTTTTCCTCACTGGCACCTGGACGCTGTCAATGGCTGGCAAAAAATTCAGCCCCAAAAATTTCTGGTTTGGGTCACAAGGCTTCCTGGGGCAGACAGAGCTCCAGGCCAGCTGCTCATCCCACCCTCACTTCAAACTCTCAGATTCTGAACCCAGCCCAGCACCATCGATCCCCCCAGGACAGTGACGGGGTCCCCGTGGGGAACTGGGGGCACCAGGCACCCACAGTCCCACTGCTGCAGCCAGAGGGGGAAAGCTGAAAGGCTCATTTGTTCCTTTTCTGGCCAGCTGAGCTGCTCTCAGCAGGCCAGGGACTAGGAAGCGCAGTTATCCTGGATGTGCCCCCCAACAGCAGCAAAGTACCAAGCAAACCCAGCCCAGTGCTCCTTGTCCCCAGAGAACCAGACACGACATCCCTGTGCTGAAGGATGTGCCACCACCACCGTGCCCTGCTGTCCAGGGAGGGGCAGACAGGGATGGAGGAGGGACTGTGGCATCAGACCAGTGGTCCAAGCAGCAGAGTGAAATAAATAAGGAAAGCCTGACCCATCCCACTCTAAACCTCCCTTCCTTTATTCTTGGAAATGGCTCATCCCCAAAATGTTGGGCAGCACAAGCTTCCCTTCCCTGCAGTTCAGGGGGTCCTGGCACAGGGCCATAAACCCTGCTCAGCCCTCAGCATCCTCCTCCCATGCCACAGTGGAAAAGCAAATTGGTTCCCTGCCAATATCCCATCTCCCTTCCTCAATGCCAGGAAAGTAAGGACAGAAGATTTTGCCCATTTTGCTCTGAAAAATGAAGCTGCCACTCGGGCTCGCCGCTCCAGTGCCCATGTGGCGTTGGCAAGAATGAAGTCTTGGAGAAATTTAAAGGAAAACCCTTTGGGAAATGGGACTTGAAGCAATGTCCCCTCAGCCCTGTCCCCATCAGCACCCGCAGCAGATCCCAGGATCGCTCTGGGAGTGGGAGGGAGCGGGAAGGAGGAAACCCGTGGCTCCAGCCAGGGATGGATTATTTGAGCAAACTAAAAGCAGCGGTTTGTTCCCTCCTGCACCAACGCAGTGGAAAGAATTTCCAGCTCCAGCTCCCGGGTGGAAAAGCTAAAAATCGGCATTTAAATAGTAACGGTTTTGGAAAAAGAAGAAAACAAACCAAAAACCCCACAACCACTACAGGACCTTGAAGAAAATAAAGCTGAAGGTTCAGTGGATTTTTTTAGTGTTGGGGTCGTGTTGGGTATTTTTTGCTTCTTCCTACCTCTGCTTCAAGCAGACCCTTTCCATAACTGCAGGGAAAGGCAAGGGAGTGACTCTGCCTAATCTGGGAACCTACTGCCAAAATTACCACAACCCCAATCAAAGAACATGCTGCAACTTCAATATATTCTCTTCTTCCACCCTAGAAATATCATTTTATTTCTTCTTTTATCACCCTGAACCTAATTTTTCAGCTAAGTGTTAGGTAAATTTGGGATTTTTGGCCAGTAATGTCTTCTCATTGTTTTGGGCTCTGCTGCAGCCTCCTGCCCTTGGCTGCTCCCCACATCCCTGAGATGCTCAGTTGCCACCCAGAGCCATCACAGGGAGGAAAAGCCCCAGCCAGGCCTGGGGACAGTGCAGTGGGGGATTTGTAGCCCCTCCAGGCACAAACTGGCCACTTGCAGCAACCCCAACACCCAGTGAGAAAACTCAGTAACGTTTTCTTGGCAGTGCTGGGAAGCAGTTTAGGAAACCAAGCACAGGGAGCTGCGAGGTGGCAGTGCCAGGAGCCCCAGTGATGTCCCCGCTGCCAGGTCAGCTCAGAGAGTGCCCAGCCCCAGAAGATTCAAATGCCCCAGGAGAGGAACCAAAATTGGGCTGAGCCTTTCAGCAGAATTCTGCAAGAATTGGGAAAGAACAAGGTGGGACTGCGTTTGGGATTTTTTCTTTTTTTTTCAAAAAATCCCAAAGGTTTTAAGAAAAATCCTGGTTTTCCTAAAAATATTTGAGCTGAAAAGACTCCAGGTAAGAAAATGAGAGCAGGATGCATTTTTCCAACGGGATGTATTTGATTCTGGAGGAGAGATGCTGCTCAGAACACAGCAAATGCTGCTGTGCTCAGTGGGGGAACAGCAAAACTGCCTCCCCAAGGACCAGCTCCAATGTCCCTTTACACTGAGATAAGCAACTTCCATGAGGCTGTAAGCCACCATTAAGGATATCCCATTTGCATGTCTTGGAAAATAAACCAATAAATAACGAAAATAAGTAAGAAACAGAAATAATAAATTACATTACAAATGTAACTAAAGTTACTGAAACAAAGCCCCAAACCTGCAGTGTCAATTTTAAAAAGGGAAAAAAAAAACCAACAACAACAAAACAAACCAAAAAGAACTACAGGATATTGCTTTTAAATCCAAACCACAACTTTTCCCCTTCCCTGCCAAGATGAGGAACCTGCTCACCCTGACCCCTCCAAAAGCTGATGTTTTAATTGCTATGTTTTAATCCATATGTTTTAATCAATCCTGCTGCTGCCTGCAGCCAAGCCCCAGGGCACAAACTGTGCCTTTATGGAGCACGAAAACCCAGACTGTGAGCACTGGGGTGGAAATGTTCCCTGCCCCCAGGCCCGGGGACGAATGGATTCAACTCCATCCTCAATGTGCTGTGCTCTGGAGGGACTTGGGTTGGAGTCTTTTTTTCCATTTGTTTGTTTTCTGGAGGAAATGCTTCCGTCATGGCAAACCTGTGGGGAATATCCAAGTTTGAACACAGCATCCCATCCCAACTCCTCTCCCGTGATAAATAAAATCAGGATGATAAAACACATCCAGTGTACCTGCAGGGTGATGCACCCCCGACCCACATGGATGCTAACGAGCTGCTTTTAGCTCAAACTGAGATTATCAACCACTAATTTATTTTGCAGAACTCCTTGCCCCAGATGACCTGCCCCCACCCCTCCCTTTGCTTTTTCTGGTATCTGTTCTCAGAGAACAGTCTATTTTCAGCAATCCTCTTGGATGGGTTTTCATGGAAAATGAAGTCTACCCGGCCCTCAGTTTGGATTATTTCAGAAGAAAAAAATCTCTGTAGGATAGAAAAGATCTGTTTTTCTGGATGGGAAAAAGGGGCAAGTTGGACAATTAATACTTTTCATGGATGAACTCTCTGAGGATCACACATTTCTGTGCAGTTGAAGGAGTTCCTTTCCTGGAATGAGTTACTTGGAAATCCCTGGACATATGATTCCCTTCTAGGGTTTTTTTTCATAATCTCCCTTCAAATATGTACAATATCTATGTGCAAGACTATAAAGATTTAATATTATACATCCATATACTTACATGATATCAACATATATTTGTGCATTAGGATAAAATCATATATATATATTTATATACAGGGATATCTAAATATATTTGTGTGAAAAAGAGAAGAATAATTTGAATTAGGCTTTATAAAGAGAAGAGGCAGAAGAGAACGGGGCTGAGGCAGCACTGCAGAGCAGCCCCTTCTCCTGGGTCACTGCAGGAGTCCCCTCCGGAGGGGAGCAGAGAAGATCCCTGGCTCTTACAGGATGGAAAAGCCCAGAAAAACCCCAAAGAACACCCCAAAGATGACCCGAGGGGAACCGGAGCGGGCAGACCAAGACCAGAGCTCCATCACTTCCCCTCTCCCGCCCTGAGCTGCTGAGCCAGCCTTTTTCATTTTTCCTTTTCCACTCACTCCCCACATACTCCTTAATTTAGCCCTTCTGTCGACTCGGGAGGTTGCCAAATGGAAAAAGGAAAGTGCAGACAGGCAGGTGAAGGGAGGGTTATCCCGACCTCGGCTGCCCGTCTCCCGGGAACAGGCGGCTCCTGCTCCGCAAGCTCCAGCTGGGCTGGCAAATCCCGGGGGATTCGGCCACGCCGGAGCCGGAGGCACCGCTCGGTTCCCGCTCCAGCATCTTGGAGCTTTCCCTCCCCGAGGCACCGCTCGGTTCCCGCTCCAGCATCTTGGAGCTTTCCCTCCCCGAGGCGAAGGAAGAAGAGGAGAGAATCTTCCCCCACCCGCACAGCCTTCCCAAAAAGCAGCTGACTTTTATCACCAACCGATGCAAGGAAAACTGTTTCCAAACCAGAAGAATAAATATTATTATTAATATTATTATTAATAATAATAAACCGAAAGCCCCAAAAAGAACAACCAAAAAAACCCCAACAAACAAAAAAACACCCCCCACAGAACAAACAAAACAAAACCAACCAACAACAACTTTAAAAAAACGCTAAACCCCCAAACCCCTGTATAATAAAGCACCTATTTAATCCAAAAAACCCAGAGCCTCGCGTTTGCTCTGAGGACGGCTCTGCAAGCGCTCCAGGGGGTTTCTCCAGAAAGACAAGGGGAAAAAAAAAACAAAGGAAAAAAGGGCTTTTGGCTATCCATCACGCCAGGAGGACACGGAGCAGCCGCGGGGACTGGTCCCAGCACAAGGCACGGCTTTCCCAGCCGGCTGCTGGCACAGCCGGTGGCTCTGGGGACAGGGGAGCAGCCCACGGAGCGGGCTCAGGGCACGGGGGGACCCCGGCACAGCGCAGCCCTTCCCCGGCTCCCGCTCTAACACACACCGAGCGCTCCAATAGCAGGAAACACCCGCAGCAAAAATACCGCGGGCAGGAACCCAGGGGCACAGGGGACACGCAAGAGCAAGGAGCGGATTTCCTCCCCAAAACATCGCACCTCCGCCGGGGACCGTGACCCTGCCGGGCTGGGCCAGCGCTGTCACTCGTCCTCGAGTGCCTCCACCCTTCGGCAGCGACCTGCCAGCTCCCCACGGGGCAAAGAGCTTTTTATTGTCTCTGGTTTGTTCTCCCTCCATAAAGGGGTCTTCTGTTCAAAGGTGTCCCACACTGACTTGCAAATGTGAGTGGGGGGGAAATTGTTTACATATAAATATATAAATATAAATATGTTATCAGTCAGTTAATAAGTTATATTAGCTAGTTATCAAATAAGACATATATATAAAATATCAAATGGGAAAATATATACATATATAAAATCTCAAATGGGATATATGTGTATATATATTTAAAAGTTATCAGTGGGTAAGTTATATTAGCTGGTTATCAAATAAGACATATATATATATAATCTCAAATGGGAAATTTATATACATATATATAATCTCAAATGGGATATATGTGTACATATATATATGTTATCAGTGGGTTAATAAGTTATATTAGCTGGTTATCAAATAAGACATCTATATAATCTCAAATGGGAAATTTATATACATATATAAAATCTCAAATGGGATATATGTGTGTATATATATATATTAAAAAGTTATCAGCGGGTTAGTAAGTTATATTAGCTGGTTATCAAATAAGACATATATATATAATCTCAAATGGGAAATTTATATACATATATAAAATCTCAAATGGGATATATGTGTGTATATATATATATTAAAAAGTTATCAGCGGGTTAGTAAGTTATATTAGCTGGTTATCAAATAAGACATATATATATAATCTCAAATGGGAAATTTATATACATATATAAAATCTCAAATGGGATATATGTGTGTATATATATATATTAAAAAGTTATCAGCGGGTTAGTAAGTTATATTAGCTGGTTATCAAATAAGACATCTATATAATCTCAAATGGGAAATTTATATACATATATAAAATCTCAAATGGGATATATGTGTACATATATATATGTTATCAGTGGGTTAATAAGTTATATTAGCTGGTTATCAAATAAGACATCTATATAATCTCAAATGGGAAATTTATATACATATATAAAATCTCGAATGGGATATATGTATATATATAAAAATCTCAGATTGGACATATGTTACTCTCAAATGTATAATCTCAAATGGGGCACACACACACAATCTCAAATGAAAAACATGCATATAAAATCTCAAATGGGATGTAGAAGTGTATATGTATAATCTGAAGTGGGTTCATGTAGGACCAGAGGGTACAAAGCCAGGACCTGCATCAGCACATCCAGCAGATTTCTGAGCATTTAAATTTGAGGAGGATTTTGATGATCAGAGCAGTGACATTTAAGTTTAGGGCTACCATAGACCTAGACTTCAACAAGAGGCACGACGTGTCAGATTTCAGCCATCACAGGTCACAAACTGATGCCACCACACGTCCTGGATGTCCAGGGATGTGTTGGACCAGGCAGCACACGGGCAGATGGGATCACCACCAAACCACAGCCTGACCGCAGACTCGCCACCTCTGCGGGTGAGAAAGAAAAAAGGTTTTTATAGAGTGATAACGAGCAGCCAAACCTCAAAAACTGGGAGGTTCCCACAGCAAACCAGCAAATGCTTGTTATAGACACGAGGTTAATGGCCGGCAAGGATTAATTCAGCATCTCTTCAAAAGAGCAACACCCTGGACTCAGATGTGACCCTTCTTTCAGGAGATGACTGGCCCGACTAAGGCAAGTCACAGCGTGGAGAGGAGCCCTCAGCAGGAATCCTGGTGGGAATAACGAGCCTCCTGTGCAGCTCTGTCCTCACAGGGATGCGGGGGAGCCGGCAGCTGCCGGCAGCCCTGCCTGCCAGGGGTTAACCGCCCACGGAGGAGCCTCCGGTGCGCGCTCACGTCATGGAAACACTGGAGTAACCACAATTTTCTCTGCTGCTTTTTGGCTCCGGTTTTTTCAACATTTCTACACTTCCAGCCCAGATCTCTGCTACCTGTTTTTCAGCGAGGTAATAACAGCAGCTCTGCTGAGCGGCCGGGGATTTTTTAAAAAATATTGGTTATTGTTATAGTTTCTACTTCCAGTGCTACCAACACTGAAATATAAAAAAAAAGATCATGAGTAACAATACCACCACAAAAAAAACCCCCCAACTATCAGATGCAGAATAATAATCGGGCTGTGGGGTTGGTGCTTTCTGAGTTTTCTGTGTATTCATATTGCACTGGGTGGGGCTGAACCCCCAGACAGCTCTGTCCTGCTGCCACCCACCCACCCAGAGTGGCCACAGGCCCCTTCTCCTCCATCCATCCCTTCCACCCATCCCAGTGCCCTCAGCATCAGCTGTTTCTCCTGCCCAAGGAGCTCCAATTGAGCAGGAGGGGCTGCCTGTGTTGCCTTCACCAATCTGAGATGCCATGGGAGGTCATCCATGTGTGCTACATGAGAACCAGCAGAAGGGGAAGGGAAAAAAGGGGGGTGGAAAGGGGAAAAAAAGAAAGAAAAGATAAAAAAGCGAGCAGAAAACCCAACACTTCTGACAATCATGACCTGCCTTAGTGTTTCTACCCTGTGACTGAGGGTAGAGTGCCAGCAGTGCCAGAAAACATCACCCTGCTCAGCTCCTGGTCCACATCCCACTCCCAGTGCCTCCCCTCTGGAACACTCTTCCAGCCCATTACTGCACTAACCCAGATCCCACCAGGCAGCCCAGGAGAAAACAGCCCCATCTCTGCAGCTGCACTGCTCGTGGTCAGCAGAGAGAAGCAAGGGACTGGGCAGGGAGCACTGCCTCAGAGCCCCGAGGGGCTCCTCCCATCGAAAACAGTAAGCAGGAATTCCAGAGCATCCTTGTGCAATGTCAGCACCCACATGTCCAGCATTACCTGCCCAAAGAGGTTTGTTATTCTGCTTTTACTGCCCTTATCCCCCATGGAATACAGCTCTTCTCAGTCCTTCTTTCAACAGCCCTGAAAACATTAAGGGGATGGAGCATCCACTGGCCCTCCAGGTGAGCTCAGTGGAGCAAGAGAAGGGTTTTGAGGCTGGTCCAGCCCCAGCAATGCCTCACAGGCAGGAGCCCCTTCCCCAGGAGTGGGGCAGCACCAGCTGGGAAAAAGGCACAGGATGCAAACTCAACATCTGGCTCACAGCTTACAGAAAATAACCCTAAAAAAACCCCAGCAATATTTTGGAGGGCCATCAGCATCCCAGCTGACTGCAAGCACTGCGTGTGGGAGAAAAATCAAAGGTGGCTCCTCCAGAGGTTTGAGCATACGAAAAAGCATCAAACCACCTTTTTTTCAGGACTGTGAAAATAGAAGCACCTCGGGGCCGCCAGCAGCCCTGTGAGGTTTCTGATGCCTTTGGATGGCCAGTTCAGATCCCTGATGCAATTCACAGCACAGCACCAGGGAGGTTTTGTGCATAGAGGATCAGACTGAGTGCTGCACAGGGCAGCTGTCACCACCAGAAAACAACAACCATCTGCTTTAAGTCACTTGAAGTCTCCCCTGCTCAGCCCTGCTTTGTGCCAGCATTTGCAACCCCAGCCTCTCCTCAGGGATATACTGTGGGGTCCATGCCAGAGGCATCACCTGGGCTGTGGCTGTGCCAGGACAGACCCAACTCAGCCAGGAGCCTCCTGTTCTCACACCATCCCTCTTGCAGGAGCAGATCAAACACAGAGTGAAAAGGCAGCAACTTGGATGCTTCTCAAAAATTAAAATTCTCCTCGGGAGGAAGAAAGCAACAGCAGCAGCAGGCATGGAGTGAGGCTTTTTACTCAAGAAAAATGGGTTTGAGGGAAGCTTTAGAAAGGAAAACTTATTTGTAACAAAAATATCAATAGGATTTTTCAGGGATTTACCCTGGGGGAAGATGACCACAGAAATGGAACACTTCAAATCAGATCTGGAGATAAGAAAAGGCTTAAAACATGCAGAAAGACCAATGGTGCTGAAATGGCAAAGAGCAGAGGTGTGACCTTGTGGTGATGGCAAGTATGGCTCTAGGATGGCCATAAACTCTTGGCTGCAGTAGGGACTTCAAAAGAGACACCTGAGTTACTGGGGACAAGGATTATTCTGGGAGAAGGGGCTATTTTGCTGCTAATGGTGTTTTTGGAGGACCCATTCCAGCCCCTTCCTGGAAGCAGCACATCCCAAGCCAGCATCTGGGCATCCACAGTGCATCCAGCTCCTCTTAAATCAGTGTCTTGTAGCACCAGCTCTACCACCCCCAGCTTTAAAACCAGCAATGAAATAAAAATATTCATGAAATAACACTTGTGCCACAAGGCAGACCAACCCCAGGGGTAAACACAAGACCTGCAGGCACAACCCCTTCTCCCACAGCAGAGTTTCTGTGTCTTCTTGCCCTGCAAATCTTCCTTCCCTGGTTCCTGCAGCATTTAGACAGCAGATGTCAGTTTTTCTGAACATTGCTCTTGACTCACAGTGTTTTTTAAAGGTAGGTGTGAATGCAGGTAACCTCAGAGGACGGCACAGAGATGAAAATCCCAAGTTTCCTTGTCATTTACGAAAACTTTGTGTAGTCTCTCCCCAAATTTGAAGGCGCTAGCAAGGTTTGAATGCCTCTGCATTTCTCCTCAGGGAAAGGATTTGGAGGAGGAGGAAAAAAACCCCACAACCCGTAGCATGTTTATGAATCAGACTGTTAAGCGTGTGTTTCGGGGGTGGAACAGGTGGGCGATGCACAGAGGAACAGAGCGCAGAGTTTGATGAGTCAGAAAATGCTGCTTCTCCTCTCCTTACTGCCACCTCAAATATTTCAGCGTGAAATAGAAATTTTATTTCTTTTTTTTTTTTTTTTTCATTATTGTCGAGAGGGAGCTGGAGCATAACCTTGGCTTGTTAACAACTGCCAGCAGCTAATTCAACGTCAAGCCCCGTTCCGCAGGCGGAGCGCGCACAGACGGGGGCACACGCTCATCCTGGGAAAAGGATGGAAATAAATCACGTACTGGTGCTGTTTCTGGCAAAACAGGGGCTCGGGTGTGTGCTCCTGGAGAATGAGCCTTGGTGGGTTTGAGGAGAGCAGCAGCACAGCCCAGGCTGGATTTGGGCTTGGGGATGTCTCCTCCTCCCGCCCAGGCAGGCTCGGCACGCACGTGGCAAAATATACCCAAAGGTTTGGGGATCCTGAATGAGGCTCACAGACACACAGGGAGGGCTGGGGGAAAAAACAAGCCAATTTGCTGGTGGGCTTTGAGCTGAGGTGGTGCTGAAGCTGGTTTGAGCACCACTTAGACACAGCTAACACTGCACCTTCAGCAAGGCGTGGGATCTGCGGGGCATCGGGTACCACGGTGGGGGCACCCGCGGCAGGGCGGGTAAAGAAGAGGATGGGTGAGCCCCAGGGAGGGCAGAGGGGCAGGATGGTCCTGCCCAGCTGAGTTTCCAACCGCAGCAGGGCTGCTGCCTCAGAGGAGATGAAACACGAGATAAACACCCCTATGCTGAGGCCTCGAGTTTGACTCTGCTGACATTCACAGCCCATTTAGGTTACCGATGGAGCAAATAAAATTATGCATACGCATTAATGCCAGCAATATCCTGCCTGAAATGTATGCTCATTTACACTCAGAAATCCATTTAGAAGAGATAAATCAGAGCTCTGTTTTAAACAGAAAAATCACCTGTCTGTCCACAAAGCAACTCCTGTTTACACCTGTCGTTCCTTGGCAAAACTCAAATCATTTCGAGGGAAATTGTTCCCCTGGTTTTACATTTAGAAAGGAAAATATTTGCGTGCCAGTACCCTCCTGCTCAGCCTGTTATAAAATAACAGATGTACATTTGGTTATTTTTGTTTGTTTGGGCTTTTTTTAAAGTTTTGTGGTCTAAAAGCAACCTGTGGAGCTTGGAGCTGGTGGATGGGATGAGGGATAGGGAAGCACCTGCCAGGCACATGTGAGACATCCAAAGCATTTATTAATTAAAATTGACTTGGGAGATTCAGAATTGCCATGGTGAGACCTAAATGTTCTGCAGCTTCTCCAGTTTCCTTGGCAAATGAAAGGCCAGGCTGACAGCACTGATGACAGAGCTGAAAGGAGAACACAAGCTCTTCCTAATGGAGAAATATCTTCTTCCACTCCAGTAATCTGTACCACACTGCTTGGCTCCCCAGCCACGAACTGCAGATACCAAATAATCAGTATTGCTCTCTGTTTCCTCCTGCAAATGTGTTTGTGAGCACTGGATCTGAAAAAACAACTTTAAGCTGCAAAAGAAGACCGCCCCCCCAAAATAAAATAATTTTCTGTCAGTCACACCAATGACGGCTGCTTCCCACTTAACGTCAGAGCTCGTTGCAGATCGTATTTCTTTAAATGCAATAAAAAAGCAGCAGCCAGCAGCTCTATGAAGCATGTCAGGAGGCGGTTTTTCAGAAAGATGATGTATTTTAGATTGTGATTCACAACCACACTGGCAGTTTGGAGTTCAAGATTAGAAGGAAATGAATGAATGTGAGACAGGAGGGTGCAAAAATGAAAGTAGCTGGAGCTTAAGGCCTGCTCTGCACTTTGAGCCACACAAGATTTTTCTTCCTCTTCTGTGCGAGCTCAAAACGAGTCACCAAACTGCCCCACACTTCTGCTGCCAGAGTTTAATTTAAACTCAAATTGAAATGCAACTTAACACAGCCCATCTCCAAGCCCAGCTCGCTGTCCCAAGCTGCTCCCTTGTGGCACCCTCACCCCAGGCAGCCTTCCCAAACAGGACACCCAAGGGTATCCCTGCACAGCCAAGGAGGTTGGTGCCTGCTGCCACAACACAACCTGCAAGTTCTCACCATGCTGGAAAAAAAACCCCATATTTTGCTTAAAATCAAGGTTTAAAACCAAGCAAACCACACAAGGTCCCTATCTGCGTGGTTTTAAGCTGCTCTAAACTGTCTATGTCTCATTTGCACCGTGAGAAAAATATAAACACTGCTAAAAAATTGCAGAAATTCAGAATTCTTAAAAACCTTTGACCACGTTTCACTGAGGGTTGCACTGCCCACATCACTGCGAGCTGTGCAGTGCAGGAGCTGCAGAGCTGTGCTTGGAAGGTGAAAGACACAGGACACCCCAACGTCAGAAGCTCTTGTGAACCAACAGCCTGTGAGAAACCCAGTGCTGGGGTGCGTGAGAAACAAAACTGCCAAGCCAGGCGAGTACAGAGCCGCTGCTTGCAAGAGGAGGAAGCAAAAAGAAAAAAAATTAAAGGCAAACTAATTGCCACCACTAACCCTTTGCTCTGCACCTGCGTCACACGTCTGAGCTCCCTTTTTCAAGGCAGAGCCCGGTGGCACCGAGCAGCCAACACGCCTGACTCAGTGATGATGATTCACTTGGGCAAACAGAGGGACAAAGCCACCAGGAGCCCCACCATGGTGATGCCCATCGGTGACACCCTGCTGCACAGCACAGGGCACCCTCCAGCCACATGTCCCTGTGGGGCCAGGGCACGGTACAGAAATTGGGTGCAATTTTACCCTGAAATCAGACCAACCACATGTCTGATAAGGATGTATTTTGCATTAAGGATGTATTTTGCCTTCAGCCCCCAAAGCAGAGGGGCTCCTCCCAGTTAACCAGACAGGTCTCCAGCTGCCTTTCTCCAAAATCAAGCCTAACAAGGGCAGATGTGATGCTTCATTGCTTGCAGCTTGTGCAGGTGCTCCATGGCAAGGGCTCCCAAGTCCAGCCCTGACCGTGCTGGCTCAGGGAAAGGTGCTGCAGCTGCCTGGGATAGGGAGCACTGGTGGGATGGGGGGCCCTGAGCACAGCTCAGCATACAGGGCTGGAGGGGGCACAACCCTCTGATCCCATCGAACACAGCCCTCCCAACAAATAGAAATGCAGACAGCAATCCTGCCAGCGTCTACTCAGGCTTTCCTTAACCTCATCCATGAGGATCAAGCAAAAAGCAGATGCAACAAGCTCCAACCGAGGAGAGAGTTTACACACTTATCTCCTTGCAGAAGTTTGAGAAGGGACTCACTGCTCCAAAGCACTGGACCAAACCACCCTAAACCCTCCTGTTTCCTACGCAGCGTTAACGACCGACCTCGGTCACAGCACGAACAAAGCCACCCTAAAATCACCTGGGTACGTCCAGACACCCCAGCCAGCCACTCCTGGGCACACTCCTGGAACACTTTCCAAACACACGTTTAAAAATTCCCCTTCTCCATGCCGTGGCGATGCCCAGCTGCTGGCAGAGGGTGCCACGGGGCAGTGTGACACACGGCAGGGCTGGTGACCCCACAGCCATCCCTGTCCCACAGCAGCACCCGCAGCCAGGGCTGCCGCCTGGGCGAGCCAGATCCCCCCACCGCCACACCTCTCACGGCTGTTTTGGGGCTTCCCTCTGCCACCCACAGGCTCCGAGACCTTCCCCTCCTTCCTTCCTGGTAACAAGATATCGCTGGCCCTGCCCGCTTTCTGTCACTCCGCCAGCCGAATTAACACCCCGCTAATTGCCGACGTTCCTGGCCGCCCGGAGCCGCAGTAATTAGCCTTTAATTAAAGGCAGTAAATACTGCCCGAACCAACAGGTGTCCCGCGGCACATCCCCACCGATCCTCCGCACAGCCAGGGCCGGGAGGATGCTCCGGTGACCCATGGCAGCACCGCGGACCTTTCCGGGGCCGGCGGGGAGGATCCCGGTCCCCATCCCGGTCCCGGTGGAGACGGTCCGGGTCCACATCCCGATCCCGATGGGGTCCGGTGGCGGGTCCCAGCCGGGATGCCGGTGTCCCGTTAGCGCTGCCCCGTCCCACCCGCAACCCGCGTCCCACGGCGGTCCCGTCGCGCCGCACTGACCATTGGGGCCGTACTTCTCCCGGTTGCGGCGGACCTGCTCCGGGCTGAGCCCGCAGCTCTCGCTGACCCCAAAGCGGCGGAGCACGTCGAGCACGGGGATGCTGTGCGCCGCCTCCATGCCCCGGCCCGGGGGTGCTGGCCGGGGGCGCAGGAGGCACACGGGGCGCCGCTCGCACGGCGATGCCTCGGCACCTCTCCGCCCGCCCGGCGCCGGGCCCGGCCCCGCCCGCGGCCCCGCCCCGCTCCGCTCCCGCCTCCTCCGAGCCCCGCTCCGCTCCCGCCTCCCGCGGGCCCCGCTCCGCTCCCGCCTCCCGCGGGCCCCGCTCCGCTCCCGCCTCCTCCGAGCCCCGCTCCGCTCCCGCCTCCCCCGGGCCCGCACCGTCCCCTCGGCAGCCCCGGCGAGCGGCACCGCGGGGACCCCCGAGCGCGGCACCATCCCCGCTGCGGGCCGGGCGGGCCTGCCAAGGCTTGGGAGGGACATTATTGCCCATCCAGTGCCACCCCCTGCCACGGCAGGGACACCTTCCGCTGTCCCAGGTTGCTCCAAGCCCCGTCCAGCCTGGCCTTGGGCACTGCCAGGGATGCAGGGGCAGGGACAGCCTCCCTGGGCACCCTGTGCCAGGGCCTGCCCACCCTCACAGGGGAGAATTTCCTTATCATATCTAATCTAAATCTCTCCTCCTTCAGTGTGAGGCCATTCCCCCGTGCCCTATTGCTCCAGGCCCTTGTCCCAAGTCTATCTCCAGCTCTCTTGGGGCCCCTTTAGGCACAGGACAGGGCTCTAGGATCTTCCTGGAGCCTTCTCTTCTCCAGGCTGAAGAGCCCAGCTCTCTCAGCCTGTCGATGTTTTGGCAGATTTCCAGGCTGAGAATTGGGCAGGTTTGTGGGCAGTGGAAACAGTCCAGAGGAAATAGCTGTGTCTTATGAAGTTAAGAGCAGAACTAAAGTTTCCATCACAAAAATAATATAAAAAAATATCAGGAGCAATAGAAGGAGGTGGGAATGCTGCATGGGTGCAGCTCAGCTGTAGGGGTCTAAGGGGGCTGCCTAAGAGTGATGCTCTCTGGGTCCCCTCCAGCACCCAACTTCCAGCTGGAAGCTGAGCATGCCCCAACCCTGCTCCCACTCTGCTGGAAGCACAGCAGTTCCATGTCCACTGCCTTTGGTGGGATCACGATTATCACTCTATGATAGCAGCAGGAGCCCTGGAATTACAAATCCCTGCCTGACGCCTGTGGACACCACGGGCACTGTTCCCATCAATGCGCTGTATGCAGAGAGAGGCAGTTGTGCTGGGTGCCTTTGTCCTTGGAAATGTGAGACGTAAATTGTCCCTGCAGGGAGACAAAGGATCTGAGGGACCTCCTGTGTGGTTAAACCTGAGCACCAGCCTCACTGTGTGTGTCCCAGACATCCTGGGACATCCCACTTCACACTCCTCAATGCTCCTCATCCCTACACAGAAGGCAGAACATCCATGTTTGAGGAATGGGCTTATCCTGGAGGCACTAATGTTTTTGCAAGGATTTAGACAGCAGGACTGGCCTCAACTCATCTCACTCCCCTGTTTAGCCAGGTTCCCTGTCCCCTTCCTGCCTGGCTGCAGACAAGCCACAGCTCCAGTTACACCACACAAGGGCTTTACATCACTCTTTGCAACGGGCTACTGAAATGACTTCTTCCAGCAGCAGAATTACTGTTTTTAGGAGCTCCCCCATGCAGCAGAGACCTCCAGCAGCACCATGACAAGCTACCCTGATCTGGAAAAGGACGGTTGCCCCCAAAATCCACCGTACAATCCAGCTAAGGGTAACCACCACCACAAAAATCTGCAGGATTTTTCAACGTAGTGCAGCTGACCTGGGTCCCTCACTCCAGCAGTTTTTCCATGACCCAGCTCAAACCTGCTCCCAGTGACTCTCCCCATGTGAACACCAACTTGTGACCTTTCAGGTACTTCCAGTTTTCCCACTGTTGCTGGAAGAAACCTGTAGTTGATGGTGACTGGCACTGCTCTCCAGCTGAGGGGGTGACGAACCCAACTGCTACAGAAATGTACCCAAGGCAGAGCTGGAGAGGAAGTGACAGCAGACATCTAAGGGAAGAGCTCTGGCTTATTTATTTCTGTGTAAATTCATTTATAGAAAATGTTTTGCAGCTTCCAGTGGAGTGGAGGTCCTGAAGAAATGCAGGTTCAGTTTCCAAGTTTGATAAACTCGTTTTTTTCGGTTCACCGCAGCTGAGGCGTGGGAGGCAGAGGGTGCCCCAGAGCTCAGCCTGGTATGTCACAGGCTCTCCTGCAAGAAACACAGCTCCCAGCCCTGTGGGCTGGCCTTGCTTCAAGCTCTGTCATTGTATTCATCAGCCTCTCATGAGTGTTTTGGGAGGAAAAGTGCTGTTTCTGCTGCTGAGCCCCCCAGGCAATAGTGTTGCCCTTGGCCACAGTCTGCCCCAGAGCACCCTGGCTTGTGGGGCTGAGTGGTTCACTGAATCCCAGGTTGGATCAGGCTGGAAAAAACCACAGTAACTCATCTGGTCCAACCTTCCTGCTCCAGCAGGATCATCCCAGAGCACAAGGCACAGAGTGTGTCCAGAGGGTTCTGGAATATCTCCAGTGAGGGAGACTCCACACCCTCTCTGCGTAGGTAGTTCAGTGCTTGGTCAATGTAAATGAAAGAATTTCTTCCTTATGTTGAGGTAGAACTTCCTGGGCATTAATTTCTGCCTATTGCTTCTTGTCCTATTTCTTGGCACCACTGGGAAGAGCCTGGTCCCCTTTCAGATACTGACAGACATGGATGAGGTCCCCTCTCAGTCATCCCTTTCTCGAGGCTGCACCGGCCCGGTTCCCTCAGCCTGTCCTCATTAGAGAGATTTCCACCAGATGCCCGGGAAGAAGTGATGTGATGTGACAATATTAACACATAATGTTAGTATTTTGATCAGGGGCAAAGAGGACCTGATGCAATAGATCATCCCCAAAACTTGGGGGCTGCTCTCAAAGCAGCAGCTCTGGTGGGGGTGGGATGGGACCCCTCGTCCCCCAGCCTGCAGCCTGTGTGTGAGCTCATGGCAGGCAGCTGCCCAGGCCTTGTTAGCCTGTGTCAGGGCAAACATGCTGCCCTGAGAGCAAGGCCTTTGGAAAGAGGGTTCTTGGTGTCCTCCTGGGCATGATTTTGGTGAGGTCCTACACCACAAACTGCCTCACCTGCACACAAGAAGGTGGAGGTCTGGTTTAGTGCTCATTGTGCAGACGGAGAACAGAGACAAGACACAGAAAGCTCAAGCTGTGTGACTGTGCCTGTACCACCTGGAGACCCTCACTGCTCTCCCCAGCATCTCCTGACCCTTTTGTCACATTCTCCCCCACCAGCAGTTCCTCCAGCCCAGCAATGTCCCACCTCACACACAATCCCCACCACCAGGCCAGGTGCAGGCTGTTGTTCTGCTTCTCCCAGTGTCATGGGATGATGCCAGTCCTTGTGCCGGAAAAGAGCACGAAGATGATGTCCCAGCTGCAAAGGTTAAAGTTGGACAAGGTTAGGAGCAACTGAGATGAAAGCTCCAAAGGGAACATCTGCCAGCCCTGCTAATAAGGCAGCACCATCCACCCCACCTATAATTAAGCAGTCCGTGAAAACAATTAGCAACTGGAAACTGTAAATTAGTCAGCGAGGGAAAATGGACTGAAAACACACTCAAGTGAAGGTTCCACAGACATCCCGGGCTGCGGAGGGAGCTGGGCTCCATTCTTGGCAGACCCCCAAACGTGGGGGATTCCCTACTGTAGCGATCAGCCCTGAAATAAAGGACAAACCTCCTCATTTATCTTGGCTTCCCCCACCGTGAAAACTTTTGGAGGTAGACACGCTTAAGAGAGCCATAAAAAGAAGAAAGGAATGGATTTAACACCTCCCAGGCTACTGAGGATTTTTTATTTGGTTGTTTTTTTGTTTTTTTTTCCCGTGGGGCGGTGTGGGAGGAAGAGCAGGACCCAGCCAGGGCTGACTGAGCGCTGTACAAGACATGGAAGTCTACAGGCAGTTTTGATTTTAATCTTGCTTCTACGAAAGGAAATGGGGAGTAATTCTCCCAAAAAGCCGTGGATTTGCGCTGCCCCTCTCCCCGGGGCGGTGGGATGGCTGGAGCCTGCCGGAGCCAGCTGCGAGGCTGCCAGCGGCGCGGAGCCCGCGCCACGCTCCTCACTCCAAAGCCTTTCACAGTCCGTGGAAGATTAATCTTTTCTCTCCACTTTGCTCCTCCGAGATGGGGAAAAACTTATGTTTGCTGGAAAGGCTGAGGGAGCAGCCCGTGTGCTGGTGAGGACAGCAGGCTCGGCTGGGCTCGGTGGTGGCAGCGCTCTCGGAGCACAACGCTGCGGGTTAACTGCGGCTCCAAAGGCTGGGGGAAAGGACAGGGCTTTGAGGGGCTGTTTCATCCTCTTTGTTTCTACGCCAGCGTGGTTTATCGTCGGCATCTCCCCGCCTGGCTCAGGTCAAGTTCACCTCAATCCGGAGGGCGGTGGGAGCGGGTGGCAGGTGCAGGAGGCAGCCCGGGGATGCTCCTTTCACACCTCTCCGGGGATGCTCCTTTCACACCTCTCCAGGGATGCCCTTGCCACCCCCTGAGCTCAGCACACTGCACACCCGCAGTGCCGGCTCCCAGGAGAGGCGCTGAGAGCCCAAGGAGAGCAAATTCAGGTTCACCACTCCAAAGAGAGCAGCTAATGCGGCACCAGGAGGTGCAAATCTCTTCTGTCAACAGCCCTCACCTTCCTAAATCAAGCCGGGTGACGTGCAGCTGTCCCATGTCCTGCTCCAACGCTCTCCCCTGGCCCCAGAGCTGTCACACACAGGAGTATTAACTAATTAATTAGAGGTGACAGTGCCACTGCTATTTGCCAGTCTGGTCCGGGCTTGCTCTCACTGCATACCCCAGTTCACAGACAGCAAATCCCCATCCACAAGGGACAGTCAGGAACAGCTTTTTTTTTTTCATTTTTTTTCATTTTTTTTTCTTTTTTTTCTTTTTTTTTTTTTTCCCACAGCAGCTTAGATATTTGCTTTTCCTATGGAGAAAAAAAAAATAATACTCCTTGAAATAACAGTTTAAGGCTTTTCTAAATGTTACACGCCAGCTGACCTTTCAGAGCCAGGCTTAGGGGTTTATTTCTAATCCCCTGGCCAGGACTTGCAGCAGCTGTGGGTCAATCCTGCTCCCTGAGGGCTCAAACATCAATCCTCACCACCACGATGCTCAGGGCTGGAGCTCTGGTGTTCACACCCTTCCTGGAAATATATTCCCTTGGCTGAGCATCCTGTGCTGTCCTGTGCACCTTAAGGTGGTGTGGGAGTGTGGCTGCCAGTGGGATTTGGCTTCTTGCAGCACAAATGGAGCCACTGAAGGTGGCAGGGAAGCTCCAGGCCTGCCGTGCATCCCACCAGGATGCAGGGGATGATGTGGATTTGCAGCTCAGGGCTGCAGCAGTCCCAGCTCTGCAGAGCCCACCTCGGGCTGTGGATGGCAGAGATGGACATCCTGGGAACACCTGGCCAGCACAGGATTTCGAGGCAGGATGTCACATCTAGAGAGAATGAGGAGGAACAGTCTGCCTGCACAAGGATTTTCTGTGGGAGGCCATGGCTGCACAAGACAATCACCCTGTTTTCCAGCTCTGATCCCACTGCAAATGGCTCTGAAAATTAGGATTCACTAAAGTGTCAGACTTTTGCAGCGGCAGCTCTTAAGCACAGGTTTTAGGTTTTCTTCCATGGCCCTGTCCACAATTAAGCTGGAAGTGGGGCTTTCCCAAGTGCAATGCCCCATCTGAGACATGCCTAGAGTGGTTGCCCAAACTAGATTTGAGCTTGAATCCTGTAGTGTTTCCAAACTCCCTGGCATTTTCCCCCAGCAGCACACTTAGGAGCCTCTGTTTATTAATCCAGACCAGTATTGGCTCATTATTATTTTTTTAAACTGTATTCCAGTTCCTTTCAAAGGCAGGAAAATACATTAATATCTGTTAAAGAGGGAACACCACAAGACTCGCTCTGACACTCAAATGGGTTTTCCCTGATGCAAAATGCCTCCTGGAAAAAAAAAAAAAAACAACAAAAACGTGCCTTTGTGGTGTGTCATTCCTGGGATTTTGCTGGAGTTTAGGAAACAGAGAAAACAACACAACAGGAGGCTCCTAGGCAGCACCAAGGGTCCCTCACATACCTGGGGCTGGGTTGGTGGTTGAGGTGGTTAATTCAGCCCTCTCCCCGTGGGCAAAATTTCACTCTGTGTGAAAGGCAGAAGCCAAAAATGGAAAAAGGTCTGGTTTTCACCAGGCAGAAGGAATGATTCCTGCTCTCCATGGAGATGTGATGTTCACCAAGGGGAGGGTGAGGGCTGGAGGCTTGCTTGGCCCTGGACCAGCATCACCAGGGTTTGCCTCTCTCTTTCACATCCCCAGCACTTTCCCCTCCCCTGCCAAGCAGGAATTGCAGGAAATCACAGCACCGGGGACTGGCCCCCTCCTGCTTCTCGTGTCCATTGTCGGGGGACAAACATCACAGAGGCTTTGAAGCCAAAAATGCCCACAGGATGTGGGGATGTAAACAGGGGTGAAAACCAACCTCACCCTGGCCCTTGGAGGGTGCCCTGGGGCCAGCAGGAGGGTGCTCATCCCAGCGGGGAGCTTTGGAATCCAAGGGAACATCAGCACCCCACACACTGCATGGGATCATGAGCTGGGCTTTCACCACCTAATTTCTTTTTAAGACTGAAGAGTGGGAAAAGAGGAAACGGGGTTTCTGACTGTTTCCTAGGAGATTGGCTGCCCACACTGAGCCACGCTGAGGACAGGAATGGAGCTTGTCCCCTGCCCTGCACTCATCTCCTGTTTCCCTGCAGGTCACCAGGGTCACACTGCTGAGACCTGGGGCTGCCCTGCTCTCAGCCAGTGCCTGACCTGCAAATAATAATATTAATAATACTGTAATAATAATAAAGCAAAATTTAAAACCACTTCATTTAAAAATGAAACTTGAAAACATTTTAAAAGAAAAATTAAAATAGCAAGATTTTTAAAAGAAAAATTTTAAAAGCAATTTGATTTAAAAAAAAAAAAAATTAAAAATGAAAAGCCACTGGCGGGCTGGGCCCTGTGCACCAACCAGCACGAGAGAAAAGGAGTCAGGATGTTGCAGCTTCATCTCTCCAGCTGCAGAGATCCCAGCAGGGCCGTCACACCCTGACATTCAGGAGGGAACCCTGGATGTGTCACTAGGATGGAAAACAAACTGCATGCACAGCCCGGAGCCGAGCTGGGCAGTGAGCATCCTGTCTTCCTCCAGGCTCTTTGCTGCCTCTGAACCACCAGAAATGTGCCAAAACCGGGTCATTTGTGACATATCTGCAGCAGTGGGGCTCAGGGAAGTGACCTTCAGGCAGGCTGGGAGCCCCGGCCGGGCTATTTTTAACGGAGCAGCGGGCGGGCAAACAGCGCCTTTCCTTCCTCTTTCTCCTCAGTGAGTGCTCAACAAAGATAAACCTCCACAAGCCCTCAGCTTCGAGGCAGGGAAGCCCTCGAGAGACAAAAAAAAAAAAAGGCAACCCAGCAGATTTCTGTGCAGTGTTAGGATGGAGGGTTCAGGAGGAGAACTGGGAAAACACGGCAGTGACTGTGCGGATGCGTTTGTAGCCAAAGAAATGCAACTGGGTGTAAAAGGGACTGGCTTGACTGAGAAATCAAGCTGGAAAAAGCATGGAAAAAATAAAAGGCAGCAGCATTTTTTTTTCCCCAAAAAGTCCCAGGATCTTGTACCAGCACTTCTTAAGGAAAGTAAAAAAATGAGAATTCTTCCCTTTAAAGATTTAGCTCTATATAAGAAAGGGAGGAACCTCAAATGATAAAAATCATAGGGCTGTTTGGGCTGGAGGGACCAAAACAAAAGGTTTTATTTACTGTAGCTCCCTTTACCAAAATTTTTACTATATTTTTCACCTTGAAAGGAGAAGCCAAGTCACCACCACCCCGATTTGACACCCACACCAAGAAAATTTCTCAACCATCTGAAAATTTGCCATGAATTACCCAACACACTGCTACAGCTCCATGACACCTTATTCTTTTGGGTGCATTGATACCCCAAAATACATGGGCCACATCCCTGCACCATTCCCCAGAAAACACAAAGGTGTTTTGCATCAGAACTTTGGAGAATGGGCTGTCAGTCAGTGTAATGGCTGTTTTTACAGCTTCAGAGGGTGTCTGTGTTTTGCAGGTAGTCTGCAAAAGAAGTGGAAACAATATGTGGAGGGAGGTATGTAAGTGTGGGGCTATTTATAGCTTGCAAATGCATCGAGCGCTACCTACACGCAACATAAAAGACACCCTTTGCTAAATACTTCACATGCTGCTGTCAGCTTCTCCATTTCTCTTCCCTGAAAAAAATCTCCTATATTAATCAGAGAGCAAATATATAGCCTGACAGGAACAGCTTTTGGCTGCACAAGGAAGAAAAGTGTGTGATTGCTCAGTTTTGGTTTGGATTCTGAGCCTGGAATCGCTGACTGCTGTTCACACCAAGGCTTTTGTGGGAGATGTAAAGCTTTTTTCCCACCATTTTTCCCTTCCAGCTTGAGGAATTGGTGATGGTTTCCCGGCTCCAAGCATTGTTGATGAGCATCCCTCCAAACCAAGTTGCTTTAATTGTTCTTGCTGGGCTTGGGCCAGGCGGGTTCAGGCAGTGCCTGTGGCCAGAAACCAGGGACCAAGTAGGCAAAAAATGAAGAAACCAACCCAGAAAAACCAACCAGAAAAAACAACCTTTTGAAATTTTCCTCTTTACCTTTCTCCAGGGACTGAGGCTTTGGGAGAAAACACATTCCTGAGATCAGAGAATCATGGAATGGTTTGGGTTAGAAGGGACCTTAAAGACCATCTAATCCCAATCCCCTGCCATGGGCAGGGACACCTTCCCCTACACCAAGTTGCCCCAAACCCCATCAAACCTGGCCATGGATACTTCCAGGGATGGGGCAGCCACAGCTTCTCTAGAGGGAAATGCCACATCTCATCCTTCTGAAACCAAGGACCACTTACTTGCTTTTATTTATTTTGTATGTTCTTTTATAAAGGCACAGCTCTCTTGGCTCTCCTCACACAAGTGCAGAGGCTCCTATGGCTGCTCCATCCCAGTGATGTCAGTGATGCCTTAAGTTCAACTTTCATATTTTTCAGATTCTGTACTGCCTTAGTGTGACTCTGAACTTCATATAAAGTGTTGGTAAGTTCTCTGCACAGTTTAGTGAGACAAAACAATCCTTTTCCAGCCTGAGGACCAAGGACACCGCTGCAGCTTCAGGCCCCAAAAGTGCAAACAACAGCAAATTGAGGAGAGCAAACTGGGAGGATGGGACTTCATAACCTGAAGCTGTAATTGGACAATTAACCCCAATATGTAAATGGACTAAAACTTATGAAAGTGTGAAAACTCATGACCCAGAGTCCATCTTGGGTCCGTCTTGGATCTGTCTTGGGTAGATCCACGGCCAGGCTCTTGTACTGCCCAAGGTGTGTCCTTTAAGGCTTTTTAATAGATACCTACTTTATTCCTTTAACTCTGTCTAGCCTCTCTAGGCATCTCCAGCAGGCTCCTTCTATTCCCAGGTTTTCCCAAAACAGTGTTCTCCTCTGTACACCGTTCCCTGCCATGCCAGGTGGCCCCAAGGGGCCCCTGAGGTGCCACAGCCCCTGAGGAGCGCAGGGGTGAAAGGGAAGAGCTGGCAGCCAAGGAGAAGTTATGCCCACCTTCCCCTGGGCGATCAAGGGGCCGAAAAGCAAATTCCCTGCTGAAATTTGCCCTCAGGCTGTGGGGCAGGCCTGAGGGGAGCTCTGGGATGGATGGGATGGAGCCAGGCTTCGCTCACCACCCCCGGCACCAGCGTGCCTGGGGCTGCCCTCGGCGCGGCGTCGCCGCGGTCGGGACGTCGGGAACAACCCTTCCCGCAAAAATCGAAGCCGGGAATCTGGAAATAAAAACATCACAGATGATTTCAGGCTTGCTGAAAGCATGATTGACTGTCTAACTCCCCACACGCACACACTCCTTTCCTCACGGCCGGGGTGACTCAGCCCTGGCGTGGACACGGCGGCTTCTCCTGGCTCCTGGAGAGAGCAGAACACGTCCCCTGGTAGCGCCGGCAGCGAGGACGGAGCCGGTGCTCGTGGGGCCGAGCGGCCACTGCCAATGCAAACAGAGCCATTGCTTTCCTCCCACACTCAGCCCACGTGGCAGAAACACCCACTGCCAGCAACACCTTCTCCAGCACCCCGGGACCCCTCTGCTCCCGCTCAGCCCTGAATCCCTGCGGGGCTGAGGGTGCTGAGCGGCTCTGCTGCCGGGCAGGGACGTGGTGGGGTGTTTGGAATGTCACTAGGCCACAGTTCTGGTGCCACGAGATGGCCTCATTCCAGTGGTGGCCATGGGAAATGCTGCCCATACAGCCATGGCTCTGCTGGGCTCGGCAGGTGAAGGCACGTGGAGGAAAATAAACCCCTTGGGTCAAGGGGAAAAAATGAGCCCCTTGGGATAACTCGTCTCCCAAAGGCACTTCTCTTATTCCTGGACAAAGCTGCGAAGAGAAATGGCAGGAAAAGCAGACCAGTGGGTATGACCAGCATTGCTACTGCACTGGAGAATGAGAAAAGGCACTGTCAAAGGAAAATGGGCTCCTTTGGGGCTGGATTTTTACAGGGCTGCCTGCTCGGGGGCCATCCGGCCCGGCGTGGATTTGGTCTACATGGATTATTTTTAGTATCTGCAAGTCTTCACCATGCTCTAAGTACAAGCAGCCCTCCTAGAGGTAGGGAAATCCTCCCTTGGCTGGCCTGGCTTCCCTTCCTGGCAGCAGGGCACAGTCAGCAATTTCCAGGCTCACCTTGTGCCAGCGGTGTTGCAGCAACCGAGCACGACCCCAGCGATCAAACAGAGCTGACCCCAACCTCCTCTCTCACTGCTCCATCCTCCCCTCCCAGCTGGTTTGTGCTGTTTCTGTCCCCTTGCCCACAGCCCCCGTGCAGGATCCTCATGGCACCTGCAGCCCCCACAGCATTTCAGGGCTGCACCATGTCCCCTGTGTGGTTTCATGTGAGCTGGCATGTGCTGTGCCTGCCTCTTCTCCTGGAGTCTCTCACACCAATCTCGGCTTTTATGCTATTTTTACACTCCAAGTTTCAAGCTGTAGACATGCAGCGAGTGCTCTCCAAATGTAAAGCCCAGGATGCATATATTTAGAATCCAGCATTTCTTTAAAACAAGGTTTGGTTGGATTTTTGTTTAAGGTCTAAATTCGCAGCTCTGGAGGAAGGACCACGCAGGGCATCTCCTGGTGCTGGTGGGATGCAACTGTAGGACTTGGTTTCCTTCCTCCCACCCTGTGAAAGGACACCTGCCTGTTTTCCAGCTCCCCTGTGAAGCCCAGAAGCTCTCTCCCCTCAGTCAGCCTGATCACACAAGCTCATGAGTCCCCAAGTGCACTTTAAGTAAAATACAAAGAGCCAAACTGGCATTTAAAACACAAGAGTCCCCAGGCGCATAAAGACTGAGAGGGTTCACAAACCAACCCAGCTGCGTCTCTCTGAAGATGGAGCAGAGCTGAGCCCTCGTCTCCTACATCAGAAACAGCCTGGGATAAAAAGATTTTTTAAAAAATCAAATCAAATGAGGAAAATCACAAGAACATTTGCTGCTGGAACTGCTCATGGGGAGGGCGGGATGTCTGGAAGGAGCCTGTGCACGCAGCGTGTGCCAAGGAAAGGAACGAGATGTGACATCTCTGCATCCATGCTCAGAGAGATGCAGAGAGCATCCCCGTGTCCAGGGCCACCCCGGGCTCCTGGCCAGGCACTGGGCCCCACCACGGGCACCCTGAATGCTGGCCCTGGGGAGGCACCAACCAGAGAGTCCAGCAGGTTTGGTTGGAAGCGGGTGTGGAGGCGGCTCTCTGCAGATGGCATCAGTGCCAGCCCTGCTGCCAGCTCCACGGTGTGTCACCGCTTCTGCTCAGGCTTCAGTGATGCAAATAGAGCAAACAATGTCATTGTTGCTAGGATTTTCGGGCTCTGACTGCCTGGCCAGGCTGGGAGCCCACAGCGGGGCTGGGGAAGGACGGCCACCAGGAATGGTGTTATTTCAGCTGAAGGGGAACGTGAGGAACTTTCCCAAAGGCTGAGTCCTTTCAGTGCACAAATGAGTATTTTTTAATGGCTCAGATTCTCAGTAACACTTTTGGCTCCTGTAGGTCTCCAGGACATCAAAGTGTGTCCGCTGTGGGGCTTGGGATGGTGGCAAGAATCACCTCAAGTGACCCAGTGCCCTGGGTTTGCTCAGCCCTGAGCTCTGAACTCATGGAAACATCTCAACCTCAATGCACAAACTGACCAGCAACTGGCATTTATGAAACACCAGACATTCCTATGTACCTCTGAAAGTCTCCCCTAGTGCCACACTGAGCACAAGGCCGGGGCAGCAGTGAGGGTCAAGCCCCATTAAACCCTTCCACACCTTCCCACTGCATCCCACCCTGTGGCTGGCACACAAGCCATGGCACAACATTCCAGTGGCAGTGACTCCATCTCAGCTTTTCTGCTCTGACAGCAGTAAAGGACATGGGACAGTGGCTTTGCCATCTTCTGCCTGTGGGGCTGGCCCAGTGGTGCCTCCTAGTCCCTGTTTTTCACGGGGAGTTGTGGGCAGTACATTCACTCCACTCACAACCAGGATTTTTCTTTTGAAAGCTCTGTGCCCAGTGCATTTGTGTGCCCAAGAAGGGCAGTGGGGCTGGGGAAGAGTCTGGAGCACAAGTCTGATGAGGAGCAGCTGGAGGAGAAAAGGAGGCTCAGGGGGGACCTCCTCACTCCCCACAGCTCCCTGGCAGGAGGGGGCAGCTGGGGGGATTGGGCTCTGCTCCCAGGAAACAGGGACAGGACAAGAGAAAATGGTCTCTAGTTGTGCCAGGGGCGGTTTCAGTGGGATTTTAGGGAAAATATCTTCACCCAAAGCGTTGTCCAGCCCTGGTACAGCTGCCCAGGGCCGTGGTGGAGTCACCAGCCCTGGAGGGGTTTAAAAGACTTGTAGATGTGGCACTTGGAGACATGGGTTAGTGCTGGCCTTGGCAGCGCTGGGGGAATGGTTGGACTCTGTGACCTCAGAGGGCTTTTCCAACCTCCATAAAACTAGGAATCTATGAGTCTATGACTACCTGCTCCAAAAGCCCTCAGGGAGGCACACAGCTCCCAGGGCTGATGCACCCTCCTTACGCAGCTCACGCTGCCTGCAGCAGAGCCCTGGAAAATTCATTTCCACCCAATTAACTGCTGATCTTCTGTGCAGCCTGAGGCTGCTTCAGCTGGGAGCTTCAAACACTCTCGTTCCCTGCAGCAGCAGCAGGACACAGGGTGTCCCTGGCACAGGGCCGAGGGGACAGGGATGGGGAGGGAGAGGGGAACAGCCTCACACAGGAAAGCCTGGGCTCCTCCATCATCCAAACATCTGACATCTAGCCTCAGCCCGACCAGCTGCTCATCCCTGGAAACACACAGCCCTGACCTATTTCCAGGGAATGCAAGCACCCTTTTAAACAAATCCCTGACAAATGAAGGCAAGAAACCATTTCCTCCCTGTTTCCTTCCATTAGAAATGAAACACTGCCATTAATCACCAATAAAGAAATAAAACTCCTAAATGATCTGCTAGTGACTGGTTGAGTCAGGTCCCTCTCCTCGAGCTCACCACAGACCCAATCCCAGGCACAACTGGAATCATTCTGGCTGTGCTGAGCCAAACCATTGCTCTCTCTCGTATTCACTGCACTAAAAAAAAAAGAGGATACAGAGCTGCTGTTGGAGGACATGCTGCATTTGTTGGTGCTCAGCCCTATGTGCACCCCCATTTTATTTCTCCAATTATTTTCTCTTTACTCTGATTATTTTTTTCCCTCCCTCCAGGAAAAGCTTGTGTGCAAGAACCCTTTAGGAAAAAATCACACCCTGCACTGGGTACAAGTTCTTCCTGGGGAGATTCCAGTTGGACACAGAGGAAAATTTTTCACAATGAGAACAATCAACCATTGGAATAATTTCCCCAGGGAAGTGGTGGTTTCCCCAACGTTGGACTCCTAAGATTTAGCTGGATGTGGTGCTGGGCCATCTCGTCTAGACCGTGCTTTTGCCAAGAAAGGTTGGACCAGGCGATCCTTAAGGTTCCTTCCAGCCTGGGATTCTAGGATTCTCTAAAACATCAGGGTCTCCTAGCAAGAGCTGTTGTTTTGCAAACCCTCCAGCAGCCTCCAGCCCCAGCGACTGATCCCACTCCCTGCCTGCCCTGCTGCAAAGGTGAATCCCAGGAGACAGCAGGCACCTGGTGGCTGTGCCAGCACTCAGGGCCCCAGGGAGGCAGCTGGTCCCTGGAACACTGTGTCCCAACCAAGCACTGCCAGGAGCAGCTTGCTGGTGGATGGAACAATTCTCCCTGGCATGGAGGAGGGCAGACACTGTTGGCAGAGGGTGCGGGAATTCTTCCTGCTTTTCCAGGCTTGCTTTGTGAAGATAGCTTTGGGTCGAGCTGCTTTTCTGGAGCCAGATTGGAGTCCTCCTTATGCACCATGGGCAGGGCTGTTTAGTAATTGCTGTTGGCAAAGCACAGCCCAGCACAAACCTCAGTGGCCGTGCTGGAGGCAGCTCCCCACACTGGCTCAGGGGAGAGTGCAGCGTCCTGCTCTGACATAATCACTGGGGCAGAGAGGTTTTCTGTGCCCCACATTTAGCAGATCCCTGAATACCTGTGCACAGCATGCAGAAAGCTCCCTTTCCTCAGGCAGATTGGCTCTTGCAGTGGTGCTGTGGATGTGGAGCATAGGGAGGTGTCCTTGTTTCTGTCTGGTCAGAGCGATGCTGCATTCCCCTGGGAAGTGGGGAGACTTCCTTCAGCCAGGGAATGATTTGGGCTGGAATGCACCTTAGAGATCATCTCATCCCAACTCTCCCTTCCAAGTGCAGGGACACCTTCCACTATCCCAGGTTGCTCCAAGTCTCATCCAATCTGGCCTTGGACAGATTCCAGGGGCAGCCACAGCTTCTCTGGGCAGCCTGTGCCGGGGGCTCCCCACCCTCACAGGGAAGAATTTATTCCTAATGTCCAATTTAAATCTCTCCTTTTCCAATTTGAACTCATTCCCCTTTATCCCCTCCAACCTGCCTTTCTGGGGTGAGTGTGACCCCCACCCTGGGGTGCTTGTGCCACAGTGCTTGTGTCACCTGCAGGCTCACAGCCAGGATGGTTCCGTGGCTGCAGGAGGGGGATGTTGGCAGGTGCTGCCCCACCTCCTGCACCCCTCAGTCCCACCATAGCCACGCTGGGACTGTTCCCAGCAGGGGACCTCACAGGAAAGCATGAAACAAACCCCAGGGCTATCCCCACCAGTGCTGAGGGGCTCAGGTGCTGCCCTTCAGCTCCCAGCCCAAGCCAAAGCTCCTCCATCCCGGCCTGGAGCGAGACATTTCCTGCTCCACTGCTTATCTCCGTGGCCAGGCAGCTTGAGGAAGCCCAACACCCTGGTGCTGTTGCTCGGTGGCTGCTGGCCAAGGGTGCACTGGTGTTCCACAGAAACACAGCAGGGCTGGTCCCTCCCGCCCTGGGGACATCCCGCCGAGCTCAGCTGGCAGCAGCCCAGGGTGGCAGCGTGTCCTGCAGCCAGCACAGACTGAACATAAACATTTCTGACCCCATTTCACTCTCACATCACCCAACCCCTCATGGGCAATTCTTGCCATAAATCCCAGCCCTGTGAACGGGGTGGGATACTTGGAGCCCCAGGATACGGTGATGCAGCCCAGGTGCTGCCACAAAGCCTTCAGAAACCAACCATCAGCTACAAACAAGCTCCAGCCCCTCAGCAGACTTTGGCTGACAGCTCATGAGCCCAACAACAGGGAATTTCCTAAATAAATTGTGCTGGGAGTAATTTATCTTCATTAAAATACCCTCAGACAGGTGATGCATGCCTGCAAGGGGCTGGAGGCACGTGGGGCTGAGGTGCCTGGTGCCTTTGGTGTTTTGCACCCTGCAAGTGCATGAAGAAATGCCAAAAACATGCAGAACCTCGATAAGGTCAGCGGGGAGGAAATGTAGCTGAAATCCTTGAGTTTCATAAGGGGCTGTGACAATGGGCTGGAGAGCTGCCAACTTTCCTTTCACGCACTGAGCGACAAGTGCGCTTGGAAACTTCAGGCTCTCTGCAGAGAAAGGAGCTGGAGGAAAGAGAAATGTTGGAGGAGAGAGTTTTGGAATGGTGTTCTGAATTTCAGCTAGTTCTGCTGTAACATGGTGAGAAAGGTCCCTTCCAGCATGGCTAAGCTGAGGCAGCCTTTGCTCATCCCCAGCCCAGAACGGAGCAAAGGAAATAAATATGAAATTCTGGAGCAGAGGAAAAACACAATATTTCTAAATAAATATTTAGGCTTTTCTGCAAACTCCCTGCTGCAATTGCTTCCATCACATCACTTTTTGCATTTCAAAGTTGGGATTTTCAATGCAAATGCTGCTGAGCAGCCAAACTGGGCCTCTGGTGTGTCCCAGGGGATCGTGGGGGTAAGAGCACCCTCTGTTCCACCGGGATCTGCCACAGGTTTGGCTCCTGGGGAAATCCTCAGTCCAGCTGGAGGGTCGGATGGAGGTGAAAATCCTCGGAGGGATTTGCTCAGGGAGGTGTTCAGATGAAGCTGTTTCTCATCCCTAGTGGAGATGGGGAAGTGTGAGGGCTGCAGAGGTGATCACACCACCCTGCTGGGGAAAAGGCAGCTGTAAGCCAAGCAGCAGCAGCAAAGGGAGAAAAAGCAGCACGTTTGGGAGCTGAGCTCTGCAGTGGGTTTGTGCTCTAACTGGGGCTGCAGAGATCCAGCTTCAAAGCCTCAGTGAAGCATTTGGGCCCTGGGGGGATGCACAGGTCACAAAATCCTCCCCGAGCTCCCTCGCTGGGGGCTGGGGACCCTGTGTGTCCTCAGTGGTGGGCAGAGCCAGGAATGGGTTAGGGAGTCCTTCCCAGGGCAGCAAACAGCATCCCCAGCCAGAGCAATTGACATCTGCACAGGTCACCGGGTTTGCAAAGCGTTGGGGATTTGCATTTGATTAAAATTAAGTGTTAGGAAAATAAAGGCAGCCAGTTCCTTACTGCAGCTGGGCAGGGTCTGATGGGGGGACCTGTGTGAGGGAAAGAGCAGGGACGGGGAGGACAAAACCCCCAAATTCGGTCTAAAAGGGGCTGGAGATGGGCTGGGACCTGGGGATGCTGAACGTGGCCAAAGCAAATGCCCCCGACACCTCACAGAGGTCGTTGGGATTTGTCGCCTCCGCTCTGACACAGAATTTGTATATGGAAAAAACATGCCAGCAGAGCTGCTCCATCTGGATAAATAGTTAACTGAGTAGTCAAAATAGCTGGTGCTATAAAACAGCTGCTGGGACAGGAGACAGCAGCAGAAGCACTGCTGGAAAAACGGGACGGGAGGAAGGAAGTGATTGAGGGAGAGGATGTGCCTGAGGAGAACAGAGAACAGGCAGCATCACGGAGCCCTGTGCGAGCCAAGGCCCTCCAGCACTGCCAAGGCACAGCAGCGACCCCCACCAGCCTCCCCTGGGCTTTGCTGAGCCTCTTCCCTGGAGCATCCCCAAAAACAGTGCTGAAGAGGGGGCCTGTTCTCCTGTCCCAAGCACTGGTACCCAGCTCACGCCAGGGACCAGGACAAGAGGCTGAATCACAGCAGGCAAGGGGAACACAACAGAAAGCCTGGGCCAGGGGCCCAGCAAACCTGCTCACCAGGAGAGCTGAGAGCAGGAGATGCAGGGTGGGAGGTGATTCTGGACCTGCTGGAAACAGAGGAAGATCTCACACAAGAAATGCTGCACATCCCACGCTGGGCAGGACATCACACATCACCAGGGCTGGGGGTGCCCTGCCAAGGGTGTTAAAGGAGGGACTGGCCCTTTTCCATCCAACTGACTAGGCAGAGCTCAGTCCTGTTGACACACCTGAACCAGCTCCCTACACCTGCAAGCCTGGACTGATTTCCCTCACTGCTGTACTACACCACTGCATGGTGGCACAAAAAGGGAAAGTTTCCAGCAGAAAGCTCGTGGATATTGAGGTGTTTGTCCCACAACCCACCCCCTGCACCCCATGCAAACCCTCCAGCCTTGGGTGAGGAGTGAGCTGGGAGCCAGGGATGCCATCAGGACCAGTTTCCCCATGGCTGGGACAGAGGCCACCCCTGGCCAGAGCTCCCAGCTGTGCTCATTGCTCACCACGGGATGGGCCCAGCACCTCAACCTCAGCTGTCCCCGAGCACATCCCCAAGGGAGGCTGGTGCTGCTGAGGAGGGGCTGGCACCCAGCCCCAGAGCCCTGCAGCAAAGCTCCTGCTGGGAAAGCTCTGCAGGATGAGAGGGATGGAGCCTCTCCACACCCACGGGTGCTGGGATGTACCTCAGCAGGCTCTGACAGCAGCAGGAGAGTGGTTGGGGTTGGAGGAGTTTGGCTGTGCAGGAGTCAAAGGAGATTTTGGGAAGGAAAGGGATGACAAGAATTGTGACTCTGGGGCCGCTGCCCTGGGGACTCCCAGGTGTGGTGGCACCAGCTTGGGGATGCAAAGTGCTTGTGTCCACCGTGCTGCAACCCTCAGAAGAGCTATGGGGACAGCAGTGCTTCGGTGCATCTTTAATCCCAAAGGAAAACCCCAAGATAAGACTGGATGTGGCCATGATATGATGCCACATGGGTGATGAAGAGCAACTTCTGAGCCTGCAGCCTTCCCAGGACCTCTCCCATCCCTCCCCTTTTATGTTCCTCCCACCATGGGCGGGGATTCCCCAGCCCTCCCCGGCCCCATCAGCTGTGGTCGTGTTCCCAGCACTAATTACCTGAACCCCTGCATCCCCTCCAGTGCAGGGGAAGCACCTGGAGCGACTCACACACCTGGGGGGATGTCACAGGGAGAAAACACAGCTGTGCTCACCCAGCCAGAGGTGGGTTTGCAATGGCACAAGATTTTCTTTTCAAATGCTATTTGCCTCATCTCAAGGTGTGACCTGCAGCACTCAGTTTGTTAATGATTTCTGATTGATTTACTCCATCCCAGCAGTGCTGCTGGCAGGAGCAGCAGATGCTCCGGGGTGGGTTTGAGGACAGCAATAGGAAGTGTTGCAGATGGCTCCAGTCCCCAGAACCAGGCAGTACAGGATGGATTAAAAAATTATTATAAGGTTTATTAACCCTTCAAGGATTATTATTCTATGATACAGCTGGAGAAAGAGGGATGAGAGCTCGTTCTGAAATTTCCAAGCTGGAAAAGGCCCCAAAATGTCAATGTTCCCAGGAAAAATTAGGGAATAAAAACAGTTGTTCTTCTTTAGCCAAAACATCATATTTCTGCAAAGTCACTTTGTTTTCTTTGTGATTTGTCAAAGCTGCTAACAGAGCACAAAATAAAACAAATTATTTCCAAACAAGAGTAACTTTACAATAAAAAAATGTAAATATTTGTACCGAAGGAGTGAAAAGGGCTGCTCCAACACTTCCAAGATCTTCCCTAACCCCTACTTCCCCACCCAGCATGTTTTGCTTTTGTTTTTACAAGGAATCAACAGTTGGAGAAAGCTTTTGGATTTTCCAGTGGAAAAGAGCTGGAAGGACACTCTTCCTACAAGTTCCGCCAATTAGCGCCTGGCTCCCCAGCCCGCGGCTGCTGTGAATTTTCCACTGCTGGAAATCTTTAATATCAAAACTGGATGTTTTCCTCCAAGACAAATGGGACCATGCTCAGGGCAGCTGCTGCCACACACTGCTCCCTGCAGCCCCTGGGTTACAGGAACGTCCAGCTGTGTGCGTGACCCATTTCTCCCAAAAAAGCTCATTTGCCACCCAACAGCAATTGATTGTGGTTTTGTCTGCCCGTGGGATGATGAGCAGGGGGAGAGCTGGGACACCTCTGAAATCCTCCAGCTGTTCCCCTGCCCTTCCTGCTTGTGCACGCCCTCCCAGAGCAGCTGCCCAGATGTGCCTGTGCTCCAGATGTGCAGCATCACTGCAAACCTGCAGCAGCGTGTCCCCACAGAGCTGGAGCTGGGGACATGAGTCATGTTACATCTTGAATTTCAGGCAAGACCTGATGGCTGGAACACGGTGCCAGCATCAGAGCATGCCTGGGGACTGCCCAGCACAGGGGCAGACGAGGTGCAAGGCCTTAGTGGTGTTGCCAAACCCAGTCTTGTTTTATTAAGAGCATTAAAGGCCATCTTTTTTTCCCTTTTAAAACTATAACCCACGCACCAAACGCATCCCATTAATCAGAAATACAATTTCCAACACATGAAATATTTAGGAACTATGCCAAAGCAGCGGAACAATAAAGAGCAATAACATTTGGGTGAAATAAAGAGGTCTCATTTAACCATTTTGTTGCACAAAAATAGGGCCAAATCCTGGGAACTGCTCCTTGCCCCAGTGTGAGCCTGGTATTTCTGGGTCTGAGAGATTTTAGCTTGCTAACTTTCTCCCAAGGGAGAAATTCTGAAGAAAGCTTCTTCTCAAAACAAATCTTGGCAAACAACTCTCTTTTCTCAAAACAATCTTTCTCTAGGAGGTGCTTTGCTTTTCTAGTTCTCAAAACATTTTGGCTGTTTCTCTGGTTTAACCAATGGGATTAGAGAGGTGTCGTTCCTATTCACCAACCATGTTAA